>QKQZ01044545.1:0-22246 GCA_003595255.1 Solenopsis fugax | reverse complement strand
CGCACGTGCACGCCGAGCGCCGTCGGCCGACGGGTCGTTGACCGCGCAAGGTCTCGGCCGCCTTCCCACTCCCCTCGTAAATAGGAGCCTACACTGCTGGTGCTGCGGTCAGCTGTTGCAGAAACATAGCAGCAGTAACAGTAATAACTAAGTGAATGATTTGAACAATTTGTTTAAATAGGGCAGTTCCCTATTATTATTTAAAATTATCTCTTTATTCAAAAATAAATTTGATTATTGCCAGTAAAAGTAATGCAAATGGTAGAAGTGAAAATTACCGGCGTTTCAGTTCTTCCATTAGTAAAACCAATAAATGATCAATATGATCCGAAACGTCAGAAAAATTATTTTCAGGTTAAAAATTGCGGACATTCATTGTTATCAACTTATCACATGTTTGTAACATTGCAGAAATCATTTGTAGTTTCTATGCAATTTTAGTGTTTTAAGGTAAGGTTTGAAACCTGAAAATATTTATGACGTTTCGGACTATTTGGGATCATCTACTGGTTTTACTGGTAGAAGAAATGAAACGCAACGCCAGTAATTTTTACTTCTGCCAACTGCATTACTTTTACTAGCAGTAACCAAACTTATTTTCGAACAGAAGGAAAGAAGTATAATAAAAATTTACCGAAGAAGAATCAAAATAAAAAATAAATCAAACTTTTGTTTCAACTTAATATTCTTGAATATAATATTAAATTAATAGGATTCAGAATGCTTTGAAAAAATTTGATGAACTTGTGATAAACTTATGATATATGAACTTGTGAAATACTTGAAACCATGTTTATTAACTCAAGTAATTTAAAATGTGCAGTTTTCTGTTTGTACTTTGCGATATGGGCGTCTACCAATTTGATTGAAGCTCGTGCTGGAAAATAAAGTGGTCCTGATTCTAATATCAACAATGAAGTTGAATATTATAATAATATTATTATAATGAATCATAAAATAATGTATACTTAATAAATTTTGCAGCAAATTTTTATAAAATGGCTCATATCTACTTTATCACATTTCATTTTGTTGCACTAAATAAACGTGTTGCTGCCGGTTTTAATTCCCCAGCCCCTCTTTACCTACTTTCTATGACACACCTTTTAAGCATATATTCTAGGCATAAAGCGCGCCTTTAAGTGGTAAATTAAAAAATGGGCCTTATTTAGTGCTGGGCCTTATTTGGCTCAGGTACTTTATTATTAAATACTGATTATCAATTTAATATTGTGATGCTACTATTTTGGTTTAATTTAAAACTGTTTCAAGAAACAATGCGCGGTTTAAAGAATTAGAAAATGCATATAAAATTACTTAAAAAATATTAAGCTCCTAAGATCCTACTATGGCCGTTTCTTAGCCCTTCTTTTCATTTATATATCTCATAATATTTCGATTAAATTCATATTTCTTTCCTTATCCATCCCGTGAGAGTCGCGACAGTTCAAAATTAATGTACATTCTAACAAAACATTTTCCGTATGCATCGAATTCGTCGATGGCATGAACTGTGTTCCCGACGAATATGTCAGCAATCGGTACTAGAGATATAGATTACAAAAAAAGCGAGAGAGAAAGAGAGAGCGCAAAACGTATAACACGCGAATATATCGACTTTCCGCAATCTCTACCGACAATTTTTCTATGAAACGTATTTCGAAAGCCGATGAAACGTGACGGACGTAGTAGCCGACTATCACGTCGCGATTGGTATTGTGAATTTTTATAGCGGCACTGAAAGGGGAAGGGGGGGAGGAGAGCACACATCTCCGGTAATCCATGTTATCACTATCATTATCACGCGCCGTTTGTAATTAAATGCTGAGTGAATGTAATTAAACAATTTAAATATTCACGCGTGCAATTATGATTCGCGAGCCTTCCCACAACGTTACAGCGTTGTAACACAAACTCGGTTACGCGATTTGTAAATATTTTAAATACACTATAATAATAATTTGGCATAACGTGCGCGTGGAGCCGGCGGAGACTGATCGGGTATTGGTTATATCGGCACCCAGCTCCGAAACGTGCTGCGGGGAAAATAGGAAAGCGTTCTCCCATTCCTCGACACGTTGAAGGACGAGCTGCGACTTTCGCGTCTGCCGTTATCCTCTCGGCGGCATCTCGGCATCTTCGGCAAATCCGACACTGAAATATTTCGAATAGCACCCCAGTGTTATTAGCATTATTTATCACTCGAATAGATGCATACGGTTTGGTGAAACGCGCGCCGTATTTATAAATCAAATGTCCGCGTGCGGAAGCGCAACATTCTGCGCTCGAACGTCAAAGCGGATTTATCGGCGATACCGCTTCTGAATTCGATTGTTTCCCCGTATCTCGCGCCACGTCTCCCCGGGGCGGCGCGGCGCAGGGCGGCCTGCACGGAGGCGTGCACATATTCGTTACAGGCGCGTGTAAAATATTCAAATTATTCGCCGACGATAATTCGACATCGAGATGGGACTAGCTCCTACCCCATCTACCCTATCGCAGAAGCGCGTCGGCTTTCGCATAGAAATTCAAGCAATTTCCAAGACTACGAGCCCCGGCTGTGGCAACTCGATAATCTCGGCGAAAGGCGGCGCGGATTTTGCGAATGCGACCGATAGCGCAGATGCGAACGTTGTATTACGCGCGCGAGCTGATGCCCGGGAGCTCCCCTGCGTCTCTTACTTATTTAAGAGGTAGACAATGAGAGCGGAAGTCATATAGAGAGAACGAGAATAAGAGAATAGAATGGCGATGAAGGGGGAGGGAGGGAGGAGAGAAAAGGGACGAGAGATAGCGACCAGGCATGAACAAATACGTCTTTGAATTCTATATACGAATCTATGTACGTATCGAGGGAGAGCTACGGGCGAGAGCGACCGGAACATGGTGTGAAGTTTTAACGATGTAAATGCCGTTAACGTCGACGCAATCCCCTTTTACCGTAACGCTTAATGTCGGGTTAATGAAGGTGTCCCACCCGCGCGACCTTCCCTCTTCTATTCCTCAAGCCGATTCGCCGTAATTCGAAATAACGATACGTATTTTCATTTATGTTCAATTACGAGCGACGCGCGTCGACGCGTCATTCGCGTCATTTGCGCGTCTCACCCTGCGGCCCGCGCAATTTTGACGGTAGCGGAAACGGATTATCGTATGCGAACTTTCGCGCGGCCAATGCGTGTACGTGTGACACGATGATTTCGATGCGTGGTAGAGGGAAAGCGGGGGAGGGGGGAGCAGAGAAGGCAGAGATGGAACTAAATAACGCGCGTGTTACGTAAAGCCGCGTTTACACACGCCGAATTTCGCGCGCATACCCGCTCACCGCGGCTCGCTCCGAATACATTTTGCGACATCGCTTCGACAAACTTTATACACGTCAGTGGATTAACGCGTCGGATCGCGGGTCAATCGCCGGCTGATGCAGCCGTAATACATCAAAGCAATTTGCGTGACGAAACACGCGGCGCAGACGACGTCATACCGATAAATCGCTTCGTTTCCCAAATACGATAAATTAACTGGCGCAAATTTGCAGGAATAATAATCGCCGGTAATAGCGAATAATCGGGAGTTGTAAAGTGAGTAGACTTCGCAGCAGGACTGCATGTCGATGTATCGCCCTACTGCCCTTCCTATTGATCGTCTCGTCTCATAATTGCTACTTTAAATTCGGTGAAAATAAACCTACTCGAGCTTAATATGAAATACAGAGCGATATTTAGAAATTTTCTAATATTAAAAAAAGTTAATATTAAAAAAATGACTCTTGCTAAAATTCCAAGGGACATGTAGGAATAATTTCCACGGCATTTGACAGTTTAACCTTTTGAGAATTGAAGTTTTCTAATAAAATAACTTGTGGAAGATCTTACTTTCTAAGGAATTCTTTCTGGAGCCGCTGTATTCAATTGTGGCCTCAAAATTCTAAAATTTAAAATTCAATATGACAAACCGAATTAATTCCTTGAGCAACATTGATACCTTTTGTCACCAAATTTTGCTGTGTTTTTGGGGTCATTGACACCTTTTGATGTCACAAAGTGCATATTTACAAAATAATAGAGTCATTTAAAATATGTTTGATATAGTTTAAAACTCTTTTAAATATAATTATATAATTGTATGAGTTTTTTCAAATTTCTGCTAAAACAAAAATTAATGATTATTATTTCTAAAATGTTTCTTACTTACTTTTCAAAAATTGAATTGTTTTATCTATGTACAAACAATCTTATTCTCAGTCTTCGAGTGCAACAGAAATTGTCATAATATTTTTTTAGAATTTTGGGATTTTATAATCTGCCATATTGCATCAGTCAGTTTAAATTTTTTAATTTTGACGCAAACATAGATGTGTAAAATAGACTCAGCATAGCTATATATATATTTTTTTTTATATATATTCTGGCGCTCAAGGGATTAAATAAAATAATTTTATTACCGTGAAATTCAGTTTTAGGGAGTTTATAAGATGGCTAAATTTGACTATATAATCTGAAAATATCAAAATTAAAAAAATAGTAGCCTGTTAAGAAAAAACTTGTATTATAAGGCTCATAATCAAAATTTGAAAGTTGATGCGCTTGTGTTGACGCGTTTGTCTCACTTGACTAGCGCGCACAAACTTGAAATAAAACAAAACTGAATACTTGGTGTTACTTAGCAATGTTAAAAATTCTCTAAAATCGTGTTTTACGATAATCAATTTATTTTAAAAAATTTTGTTTGTTATATCAAATCTACCATTTAAAATTTTTTACTTTTGATCTCAGATTCGAACGAAGCATTATCAAATTATCGCATAAGCCAAGTTTCATGAAAATCGTGATAAATGAACAGATAGATAGATACCATTATTTATTGAGCACTCCGTAGGAAGATATCATCTCAAGCGTTGTCATCTCAAGAATCAAGTACATTGTTACACGAGAATTCGCTGCAGAGCAAAAAGGTAAATACAAAGAAATATTACATGAAAAAATTAAAGTAAAAAGAGAAAGAAGAAGAATTAAAAACGTAATAATAATGTTAAAAACGGTAAAAAGAAAGAAAATTATTGAGGTGGGGGGAGAGAGAGGGAGCAGTTTACAAAATGAAAGCCTGCGCTAAATGGACACGTCCGCAAAAGATTAAGAAACGATCTTAAAATAGAAAAACAGATTACACGTCTCGATGGTGTACCGCAAGTATTTGCAATGTACATCGCCAAACTTGGAGACTCGAACTGGCGAACCACCATATTGTGCTTGTTGCTGGGTACAAAAGTCGTGGAGTACACGTACACGTATCGCACAGATACAGAGTGTCCCGTGCGCGAGGGTTAACATGCCGGAAAATGTTGAGACGACCGCAGTGCGGTTAGAGACCATGCAACGTTACAACCAATCTGTCTTCCGCGACCTATCAGAACGGCCGCAATGCCGAATCTCTGTCCTCCGTAACGACAACGTTACTTTCGTCGCATCGCGCGGTGGATAATGTATGCGACTGTTACACGACCTGTGACTGTAACGCTGCCGGCCACGTTGCGACGGCGAACGATTTCGAGCCATTTGTTTCGAAAGTAAATCAAACCCCGGGAGAGCGGTATGTTCCGCGTTCGTATGCCCCACGTTTAACGTTAAACGCCGGTCGACCGGCCGGCCGGCCGGCCATTCGACGCCGCGATTTATTTGTCCGATATGAAGATCGCATCCGAAGTCGACCGCGACCGGAGAGTGATACTGCTGCATTTACCTTCAAATGCGGGATGTGGATGCGGGCTAATGAATTTAATCCCTTCCGATTCTGCGAATCCAATTGATGTTGCACATATTATATATCTGGCATGACATATATGCTAATTTCCGGTAAAACATTCCGTCGAAAGGATATTTTCAATTTTAATCTTTCAACCTTAATGTATTTGCAGCTTCAATTATTAAAAGAGAAAAAAAGTTAAAGCTTATTACGTAAATTAAACTATGAAAGGTAAATTGAAAATGTTACGTTATTGCTTGTTATCTCTTTTCATTATGTTCCCTTTAATTATATAAATGCGACTAGCATTTCCGTGATATTTTATATTTTCAAGCGTGATTCATTTTTACATCTTTCGTATCTAAATTTTTAAAGCAGTGAGCCTGTTTGCTCAGCGAAACGCTGTGTCGATTAGTCTGGTACTGAATACGAATTGCGCGCGATCCATCCACTTTAACAAGGTTTCCCCGATGTGATTTACATGATTTTCAAAACGAACGAATCGTTTATGACACGCATAATGATCGATTTCCTCGATTTGCCGGAACAAAAGGTCGAAATTCGTGATGGCACCGCGGCGGCGGTAGAAATGATTCGGGAGCGAAAGGAAATGTATTTACAGGGAATCAAACATCCTATTTATTACGCAACCGGGCCGACAATAGTCAGCCGAAATAAAACGCCGGGCCGGCTGGCTAGCCGGCCGACTACAAAAACGCGGAAATTATGATGCCGTTCGTCCGTACGAAATGGATGCCGCACGCTTGCTCGCATATTCTGTTTTGTGTACTTCCCCGTGTGTTTTATCGTGATAAAGGTTACGCGCGCCGAGACAGAAAGCGGAGTGCACACTATGGAAACTATGGCGCGGATTCCTCTATCTTAGAAAGCAAAAAATTAACGGTGGAAGCAAAAAGATCGCTTCGCCTCGACGTGTATTATCGGGCGTCTACGCGTTAAGTTACGCATAATAGGTGGATCTGCAGATTTACAGATGCGTAAATTGCTCGATTCACTCAAGTTGCATCAGGTATGTAAATCTGCAAACCCGTAAATTATCGAGTCCACGTAAATCCGTAAAGCAAACTTCATTCGTTAGTAGTTCGGCAGCTTCGCGAATCTATGCGTTGTTAAAGCCGCAGATTACGTTATATGTATATCGACGAAATTACATGGATCTTATATTTAGATTACACACACACACGCACACAAGCGCATACTCAGCATATGGGCATATTTTAAATTCTAATGACGATACACTGTGACAATAATTAGAATTATTGAAAATGATTGCAAGTTGACATTTTATTATATAGTATATTTCTTTAGAATATTATTAAAACGACTCTTTGGCGTCCACTTCGGTTCGATACCCCTTATTTTTACAAAATCTCCAGCTTTGCTTAAAACAGATATTGATTGTTTTAATTAATTGGAATGTATTGGAATGTACAACTTCTCTGTCTGCGGGAAGTTGCCCGTTGCAGCAATATTTAACTTAAACTTGCATAGATTACACTCGACCGACACTCGTCGGGCATTGTTCGAATTTCTACGAGTACAAAAACTTGTAATGCAAGTAACTTCTCGCGCAAGTCCCGCTGCTAGTTGTTCTTCTGTGTTTTATCAAAGCTGAGATTGGAAAGTTGTGAGAGGGGGGAGGGGGGAAAAAACGCCCAGCCCCCGTACTTGATAAGAATCTGAAACAGTTTTCGTGTAACGTACATTGCGATGAAAGAGACGTAACAATAAGAAATAATCTTAGAAAAACGTACACATAGAAACGTTCATTACCATATTTCTATATATTTCTAAAATAATCTGTTTCGTATGTCTATATATTAAGTTTGAAATTTTTATGTATCTAGAGTGAAAATTGATGTGAAAAATAAATAGAGATGTTGAATGCGTCTACTTGAATTATTTTTTGCTAAAAGTCGGGGGAAGATGTCAGTTGAGGATAAAAGTTATTTTTATTACAATTTCTTTATATATCAGAAGTTAGCTATTTTGATTGTGCATAAATGTACATTATTATGTAAACTATTGAGAAACTATTTCCTTTACAGAGTGTGAAGGAAAATTCAGCCAATACTAATAAAAGTCGACAAGGATTTAATAAGAATACAAAAAGATAGAGGAAAGTTACCAATACTGTCTTGCCAATTTTTTTTTATCAATATTTCTTAAACAAAGACTAAAAGTAAAACTTTAAACAAAACAAAAATACAAACTAGAAAGTGTCTATTAGAGATATAACAAATTTTACTATGGTAATTTAAATTATTAATAATATCTATAATAAAATATCAAAATATACATGTCAAAAACAAAATAAACATTTTTATATGACAAATGCAATTATAATGAATATAACTATTTTTTTAACATTCTTACTTCCTATTTACGTAATAATAATTAATATGTATATTAAGTACACAATATCGGATTTTCTAATGGGGGTATCACTTTTTTAGCCATTTTATTTTTATAGCATAATCTTATGTACAGTTTAATCAATATAATTATTATTATAGTTACATTGTGTTCATAAAGCTTTTTCAAAGATGCAGTTTGATTATTTTGTTTGAAGTTCAAAATAAATATGACTTTTATTGAAATTCGTACAATTTTCTTATAAATTCAAATTGGGTAATAATATTATTGCAGCTGCATGCATTAACAGTACTTTTGGAGAAAACACTATTATTAATAATAAAACAGTGCAACGCTGATTTCAAAAATAAACAAATTTCTGTAAAATGCATTCTTATTTTGAATTTTAAACAAAACAACCAAAGTGTGCCTTAAAAGAATCTTTATAAACACAATGTAACTACAATGACAAGCGATTAAATTGTATATAAGATTATGTTATAAAACTAATACGACCAAAAACAGCGAGACTAGCCAATATTTTCAATTTTAGTGAAAATCTTACATTTTACGATCATCGATCTAATAATTTGCATCATTAAAACAACCATAAATATATATTTGATTTCGAAAATGATTATAAATTAGTAAATGTTAAATTATAATAATTGCAGCAATTTCTTTCTCTTGATATAGAAAGGTATTTTAAATTAATGTAGAAAATAATTTCTCTAACATACACACATTTCTACATAATTTTAATACTACATTATAATGTATTTCGAATGGTATTTTATCAAAATATCGGAGCAAGCACTACAATTGATTTATCAATTCATCCATTGATGGTATTCAATTCGAATGATCGATAATGGGATAATAATGGCTCGATTGGGAATGTGGTCAACGAAATCGAAAGGCTGCGATAAACAGCGACGCTGTTAAGTCATACCGGAAAAGTGCATATCCGATATTTTAAATCCATGCGACATTACGTCGCACGTTGTTACGAGAAAAGAGTAAATAAATTAGGGAAGAGGACGGTGACGCGCGCGAAGATACTCGCTGGGCGCGAATCGACCGCTATCTTAAATATTTTTATGCTCGTAAAACACGATACGCCACCGCAGGGTGATCGATAGCTTTAGCCGAAAACGACGAGGCGAAGAGGACTATACATCTTACTCCGTAACGACGTATCCGATACTTTCCCGGCCGTTGGATTAAAAAGCTCCAACGGTGCACTTGGCGCATATTTCAATCGGGGCGCAACAACGTCAAAACTTGGCGTAAGCTGCGAACGAACCCGCGTGCTAGCTTTTTTTCTTTAACCCCTTCGAACCCCTTCAGCGATGTTACGGGGAAGCGGGGTTACGACGGCGAAATCTCCGCGATAAAAGCCGGGATAACGTTTTTTAAAAATACTCCGAGATAAGCCGCACAATTATCGGCCGGCGAGCGCGGCTATTCATCACCACACGGAGTTTATGAGTTTTTAATTAGTGTAATTTCTGTGTGTTGATTCATTAAACGAAATGATAGATCTTCCTGCGTAATTGGTATTCAAAAATGAATCATAATTATTATTACGTGTATCCTATGTATAATCCAGATTTTTTCTATAAAATCGGAAAATTATGGAGAAGACGCAATTATTTATTATTATTTACTTAAATACGCTGAGAGAAAAGTGTTTGATATTTGTGACTACAGCTGAATGTTGAAATATTGTAATTATAATTAGGAGTTTAGGAGTTTTATTACTGGAGATATTCGACCGTTAATGTAATACATACAAATTGAAATAAGAACGCCTTCTACGGTCAAGCTGGATCTTAGTGCTTTTTATAAATTTTACTTGTATGATTTTTATATACCTTTTTTCAAATTCAACCGACTACGCGCCAAATTACTTTTTCGGTCATAACGCAGCTATAAGTTGAACATGAACAGGTAATATCACATTTATTAAATTAGAAATAATTTAATAATTAGCGATGCTAACTTGCATCTTGATGTTCGGTAGTCGGTTGAATTTGAAAAAAGGTATATAAAAATCACACAAGTAAAATTTATAAAAAGCACTAAGATCCAGCTTTACCGTAGACGGCGTTCTTATTTCAATTTGTATGTATTACATTAACGGTCGAATATCTCCAATTTTAAAATCACGCGCCTGAAACATGCGTTCTCACTCTTATACGATTATTGCGAGAAATATCAACGAGGCCTCAGTGGTCGAGGTAAGATGCCCGGACCGGAGATTCGGGAGGTTCCAGGTTCGAACCCTGGCTAAGGTGATATTTTTCGCAATAAATTCTTTACAGTTTTTTCAGGGGAGATAAGGGGTCTAACATCAAGATGCAAGTTAGCCTCGCTAATTATTAAATTATTTTTAATTTAATAAATGTGATATTACCTGTTCATGTTCAACTTATAGCTGCGTTATGACCGGAAATGTAATTCGGCGCGTAGTCGGTTGAATTTGAAAAAAAGGTATATAAAAATCACACAAGTAAAATTTATAAAAAGCACTAAGATCCAGCTTGACCGTAGAAGGCGTTCTTATTTCAAGTTTTATTACTGTTACAGTTATTATTGCTACAATAAATCATTAAAATGATTATGATGGGCATTCAAGCATGAGAAGCAATGCTGCAGAAAGTTTTGATACTTAAGCAAACAGCTTGAGCGTCTTACATAATTATTTTGACGGTTCAACAAAATTATTTTCAGATCTGTATCCAGCTAAAGTTTTAGATACTTTAGCAAAACTATTCTCTTTCCATGTAATAATAATAATAATATTATACAACGTTTTACACAGGCAAAAAATGGTTGTAATTATCATAATTTAAATATAGTTGGTATGCAAAATGACTAAAATTTATAATCATTTTTAGTGTCAAGTATTTAAATAATGTTGTAACACATTGTATGTTATTATTACTAGCATTGTAGCAGTAATAACTATAAAAATAAAGCTCCTAATTATTTTAACGTTTAATTATAGTCACAAACACCAAATGAAAATTTTCTCAGTGTGGTCAATGATTTCAATAAATTTTTCCTGCCAAGTTACGAAAATACGCAAGAGTCCGGTGTACATACGTATTAGTTTTTTTTTTATTACGCGAAAGTGCAATATCGAAACAGTTGGGGGGGTGAATACGTGATCGACGCTTGCCGCAATCCGGTGGAGCTCCGTTCCGAAAACGAGAGGGACGATTACGCCATGAATCTTAAACGACGTAAGTGCCGTTAACGTAATTGCTTTATCGCAACGGCAATTCAGCTACGTTAATGCGTTTACGCTGCTATCGCGAGGGAAAAGGATCGGGACACACGTCGCAACGTTATCCATCGCAAAGCGGGTCGGATCTAAGAAAAATATAGTAGTATCCAGAAAAATGCGGTATCTCGCACACACACATATCTGCGAGAGANGGAGGGAGGGAGAGAAAACGAGAGGGAGAGAGGAAGACGATATCGAATTTACAGAACGGCTCTCCGGAGAGAAGAGCGCAGAAAATGCGGGAATACGTGCAATATACACGGGGTGTCTCAGAGAACTGTTGCTGATCATAAATTCGATGACAAATTCTCCGGCTAGTTGGAAGAGAAATTTTTCTTGAAAAAAAGTCTCGAAGAAGTAGCGTCGATATCGTTGGCTTTCCCATGCCGTTTCTTCTATCTTAGTGTTAAACAGATAGGGTTAAACAAACGCAAAATATCGAATATTCGCTATGTTGAAAGATACGGAATGAGAAGCAACGGTAGAATCTCGATACACGCCGCGGGGCGCGCGGGGATGAAACGTCGATTTAGCGCAGCGGTATAAAAAATCGCTCTGTAGCTGTCATCGCGCCGTGACGTGCTCCGATCTGCCCTCCAGTCGGAGTATCCTCGATTTCGGGGAGATTTATTATGTCCTGATATATATATGTATATATATATATATATATTACGTGCAGGTCGGACCGCGAATAAATGCACATACGCTCGCTCGCGAAGATGGATACACGCGCGGGCGTACACGGAAATAATTAATAATGCATTCGACGGTGCAGCCGCGAGGGCGGCGGAGCCGTTACATAAGTAACGTCGCATGCCACGCTCAAGAGAGCAAAGCGATTACAGAGCCGTTCCGTTTTTCAATGACGATCAAATCGGCCGTACATGCGATATTATAATGCTTCTTACTGCTGACATGCGACATCGCCGTTCGCCGTTTATTGGCCGTCGCCGCGTACCGCGTACTCGGATTTGTTATTAATTATTCGCTTAATCACGCCCTAATTTGCTCGTATGCGAGCGGCCGCATCGCCACCGCACTGGGATACATTGGCAGCATAATCGCGATTTATTTATGAGAGTGTATAGCGCGGTGGACCACAAGTCCACCGACGGACTTAAAGGGAAGACAATTTCGTAAGCCTCGTGTTTGAAGTCTCGAGAAACGGCTACGTCCTTCATTATGCATTTTCTCATCGAGTATTCGTCAGAAATTCATCTAAAGCACGTATAATTTAGCAGCGATAATAATTGCGCGATCAAATTACAATGTTGAATGAGTTTGGCAATATTGAACGCCAATATTGAACGAGTCTGTTGTCGAAAATGTGTTGATCGCTCTTACGTGTAGACTTAATGCGAAAACGGGTTGAGATTCCTACGATACTTAAAACTGGGTTAACCTGGTTTACCTCGTTTGAATATAAAGTCGTTGCGGATCCCGACAGGGGCGTTTCTGAAATCGATAATGTAAATTACAGGACGCCTGTTAAGATACAGCTTAAACGTCGGCGCAAACACGGGAGATGACGGAGACGAAGTGGCGGAAAATAATAAGAGCCGCACGGAGAGCCGTGAGTATTCGAGCGTACCAAATATCGAGATCTCGAATGGCGTACCGCACCGCACACTGGACTAGAATAAAAAAAAAAAACTAGCCAAATTTCAAATTCTCAACTTTTTAAAACCGTATGAAATATTATTTTAAATATGCAATACACACCTAACTCGAATCTAATAGAGGAAAGTCATCAATACTGGCACATCACTTTGTTCTTTAATTACACTGAAAAAAAAATTGTAGTGGTAGCAACCATACAAATTTTGTTAATAGAATTATAATATGTAGTTAAGTGAACTATATTATAGTTATTGCAACTAAGTTAATGGTTAAGAGTACTAATAAAAAATAGTTGGAATATACTATATATTATGATATAGTAATTACAACTATTTTTTATTAGTTTTCTTAACCATAAACTTAGTTGCAATAAATATAATATAATTCATTTAACTGTATATTATAATTCTATTAACAAAATTTGTATAGTTGTTCCCTTATAGCTGCCACCACTACAATTATTTCTCTCAGTGTACGTTCTAAACAAATCATGTTCGCTTTAGAAGGATAATGCTAGTATTGGCGATTTTTCTCTATGAATATTTCATTCCTCTGTTTGAAAAACTAATAAGAGAAATCCTTATTCTTAAAATTTTTAATATTTATCTATAAAATTCAAGAGAAATGTGTTTAATAATTAAAATTCCATGTCAATCGAAAATCGATTTAATAACGATTTAATCGAATTTGATCACAAAATTGTTTCCGCAAGTCTTTACAAAATTCCTTGAATAATATGATGAATAGTCGTGAAAAAATTTTCAATTGCTAGCTATGCTGCTACAAACTTATATCGCAATTATATTTAGAAAGTGACGTAAAGCTTAACAGTTGAAATATTTCGAAAACTATGTGCGTCAAATTTAATCGTATTGGTCTTGAATTATCACAGATCTCTCAGCCTTTAAAACTATGTCAAGACTGATTTATCCCCCTTAGAAAATGAACGTAACTGAGCGTAACTTGAAAATTTCAAATGAAAATCTATATATTATTTTCGTAATCTACATAAAAAAAAGAAGCAATATTTATTAAAATCTTTTTCCCATGATACACAATTGTTTTTACGAAATGATTATCTTTGGCTATCTTTTTCATATTCTGGACCATTGTGCGCCGGGCACGAATAAAAGTAGACAGAGTCGGGGAAAAGGAGGTCGAGAATCGGAGAGGTGTGTCCGTAGGATTCGCCAGTGAGTGCGATTGAAATTAAACCTCGATAAATCGCGGCGAAGGAGAACGGCGCGCGGCGCGCGCCGCGCCGCGATATCCCCTCCCTGGGTCCAGAAACGGATAGAAGGAAGAGAAAGAGAGAATGAGACGTTAAGGGAAAGATATGATCGTAGGGAGAACGTCGACAGAAGGGTGAATAAAAAGCTCCGAATTCGGAGCGGAGCGCCGCGATTTCCTTTCTGTCCCACATAGGAGCCGTCAAACTCGGTCGTATCCGGCGAGGGAGCTATCCCTCCGCTTTATGAAGAGCGGACCGGACGGAGGAGCCGGTGGTTCCTTTCCTCCACCGTTCCCCGTTCCCCGTTTCACGCTTCCTCGCTCTATCCCGAGACCGACGATATTATGGCCGTCGACGGAAATTGTTCCGACAAGCGCGTCCTGATTTCTGCGATATCGAGCCGAACCGACGCGTAAGTGCCTCCTTTCCCCTTGGCGCGCGGATGCGAAGGGAAGCGAGCCTCGCGTCGGAATCACACCCTGGGAAAATACACGACGGCCCGCCCCATCCTCAAGATACGCTCGGCCGCACGTGGAATTTAGCTGGCCGCTGCCGCCGCCGCCACGATTCCCCGAGAGCGCGAGATCAGAATTCCCCGAAGCAGCCTAAATCCAGAGATATCGGCTAATAACAGCGAGGGGTAACTTTACTCTCGATTCAATCGCGATTTTAAACGATCCGCACATCCTTACGTCTCAAAGGAGACGTGCCGAGAATCTACCCAAGGTATCCTTTATATCGCGAGTACTTTTGTCCACTTTTTGGCTCTCGAAGGTCGTGATATATCCATTATATACCAGACGTAGAGTACGCCACTGCATCTCTCTCTCTCTCTCTCTCTCGATAAAGTATTTTATCCCACCGCGTTGTCTCGTTCAGTCAGCCGGTCTCGATTACGGCGCACTCGACCTCGCTAAGTCCGCTTATAGGATCAATGACACACATCGGCTTTTCGGCGGTGTGTTCTGATTTCGCGCTCAACAGCAATGTATTTCTGCGGGCGGGTTGCTTGCTTGTACGCCTGCCTCGCGCGGATGGTTGATCGATGCGCAGGAGGCGAGACGCGTGTCTGTCGCCTCAATGCCAAGTTGTTTCGAAGTACGCCGAGTGGAATTTCGGTCTCGGGACACGCCGCTGACTCGTCGTCGTAGCTTCACCGGAGATAGAGACAGACGGAGACAAACAGAGGAAGACAGAAAGGGAGAGAACCAAGTCGAATTACTTCGGTTATCGTTGTCAAGCTTGGAATTGTTGCAGCGCTCGCGGCGCGCGACGTAACGAAATTATTTGAGCGGTCTACCGTAAAGAAATTTAGTCGCGCAAGCAAGAAATATGAGCAGTTTAAAGTGACGGGGAGATCTCGAGGTCTGCTGCTGTAATTGAAGTAGCCGCGAATGAGCCGTGTCGGCTCATGTGTCTAATTAATTGTTCGATAATCGTATCTAACGAAAGGATCCTTTTATATCCGAAATGCAATTTTAGAACGGTGCAGGTGAATATATCGCGCATGTACGTTGGAAAAAGTACACGCGATTGTTCACACAATCTCTGATCTGATTTCTGGATAGATCTAGGGAGGATCCGATTATCCCGCTCGCTTGTAATTGGATCACTCTACAAGATTACTGCTCCCTAATTCTGCGAATTTTAGAGAATACTTCTCCATAATTCTGACGCTAACGTAATTTCATCCTGAATGCGCAATGTTACGGGACAATGCATTTCGGATGGTTGCTACATGTTACATTGAATACGTAAAGGGATATTACCCGGTCATCCGCCCGTCTATCCAATCCGGCTTTTAATTAATTATTCATGGCTCGAAAACTGATACATCTTCGAAGAAACGGCAGAGCCCGCGCCGAGCCGAGCCGAGGGACCTGATTCATCTCTGTACGTCACATTTACAGTTATAAACGGAAAGAAATCGACGATCATTGAATTATTCCGTGATTCTATTATCGCCGGGCGAGAGAGAACGAGAGAAGCACCGCGCCGTGCTAATTTACTTACATGCCCTGTAACTCATTATTACGGTTGTAAATCTGCCGCTAAAATTGTGCTCGCGAGGAGATGAAACATGAATATTTAAGGCTCTTTGCCCGGATTAAGAGATCCGGTATTCCTTGAATAACGAAGCTCACCCCCGTTCCTCCTCCTTCTCCTCCTTTCTCTCTCTCTCTCTCTCTCTCTCTTTCTCCTTCCATCCTCTCTTACCCTCCTAGTTTTCTGCACCATCCCGACCGCTCCACCGCCACCGCCGCGATTTGGTGCCGATGCACCAGAGGCCGTAAACGTCACAAAAAGAAACGCCGACGCGGCGACGCGGAGCTTCGCTTCTGCCGGCTTCTGCCGTTCGCTCGCGATCTGCCGGAATTACACGGTTTTCGCGCGGGTAAGCGAAGCCGAAGGAAATATTAGCCGCTGGTGCGAGCGAGACAAGCGGATATCGATTTTCGGTCGCGCTAATAAATAAGCGCATGCGTCCCGCGCGGTGCTTATACCGGGTGTACCGTCGAAATAACGAAACCGGCCGCGCGGTTACGTCGCTCGCCCGTGTGTTTTCAATGTGGGGCCTCGACGAAATTATTCCTCGAAAGTCCCTCTCGACACGCGACTCCTTCGCTCTCCCTCGCTCTCCCTCGCTCTCCCTCGCTCTCCCTCGCTCTCCCTCGCTCTCCCTCGTGCATCTCTTTTCCTTTATATTATTTGACGACCACTACACTTTGACGTTTGCACTGAGAGCGTGCGAGCACGCGAGCATTTTTATCTAGTTGTTGCAATTTTCGGTCTCGACGTAAGAGAAGAAGAGAAAAAAGAACCGTGTATCTTGCGGACATCTCGAAGATTTACCTAACTAACTAGCACGTTGAAATGCAACGCTCCGTACAGTGAGAGAGAGAGAGAGAGAGAAGCAAGAAAACGCGACGAGGAAAAGAAACATGAATGAGTTTTATCCCCCCGCTAGGGGTGAAATATTTCGTTAAAATTACACAAGTCATATTGGTTTCTCCAGATCCGAATTTAGCGCGAACAAACGATAAACAATCGTGATCATTCTCGATCGCTGAAAAATTCAGAAACCTTTCCTGAATAAAGATGGACCGTGCATCAGATTATATTAGTCTAGTTAACTTCCTCACAGAACGGCGATCATCGCGGGCACTCGCGCCTCTGTCCTTCTAGATGTGTCCCTCGGGGGATAGAATCCTTCTTTCGGTGTCGTAAAGAACCGAGGAGAGAAAAGATAAGAGTTCTCGCGGCCGAGAGAGAAAGAAATTTTCGCGCGGAAAAAATGATGGTGCGAAAAAAAAAGAACGCGTAGGTCATCACCCTAGTTCGTCGCCGTCGTCTTGTGGAACGTTAATAAGTAACGATGGCGTTTCTGGGTCGTCTACACGCACCAGGTCGATTTCTCATGACCGGGAGTCGTGTGTAGGAGAGTTGCCAAATACATACTACTTATACTTATATATAAAATTTATTTTTCTATTACATTTCCGATTTTTCATATTGATTTGTATGCCAATAAACGTTGGAAATTGTAGCTGGATGTTTTAGATACCTATTATTGCAATATAAGTAAAAGAAGAGAGAGAAGAGAGTGTAATCTTTCATTAATAACAAATTAATTGATTATAAACCTTTCACTGTTATGCTTCAAAAGATGCGATTTAATTAATTAGTCGCCTAAATCATATCATTTTTGAAAGTATCAAATTAAAATTTCTGAATTAAAATGATTAAAAATATAAAATTAAAAGAAAAATCATTAATTAATATTTATGTTATTAATAATTTATATCGAAAAAAGAATCAAATATTTAATAAGGTAACTGTTCCTAATATGGCGTAGTATTCAATGGCCTACTGTTTCTAAGTAGTTACATGGTGAATTGAACAAATCACGCTAGTACGTACAGGCTGTCAACGTGACTTGTTTGCAACAGTAGACTACCCAGTTTATGTATTCTGTTGTTGACAGTGAGGTTAAAAGTAGAATTTTCATGATTGCATTTCTCATGATTTATTGTGTAAGAAAGTTACTGCTTTTTATAACTACCAAGTGATTAGTGTATCTCCTCAATTTATATTATTTTAGCTATATATTTATACTTTACAACGCTGTATTTAATTTATATTTTCGTCATAACATCCTGCTTATAATCAAAGAAAAGAAACTTTGTAAGATAGAACCAATATGGCCTAGATCAATAATGAAACATACACATCGATTGTAATGTTTCTTCGGTACTTTTATTACTCCAAATCATAAATTTTAATCTACTTACTAAATTGCGATTCATAAGCCATAGTTTTGAGGAGCAAAAGTTAAGATAAGTCAATTGTTTACTTAATATTGTTGACGAAAATAGTTTCTTTGTATACTCTTATATGTCAATAAACATGTCAGTATGTTGATAAACTTATAAATGTAACATTGGATTATTTTATTATCCATTTTTCAAATATTTTTTATGAAAAAGATAAAAATATATTATATAATCAGACCATATTGAATACATATGTACCTAATACGATCTAAACTGGTACTTTTTCTAAAACTTTTGTCTTTTTTGCACTCGCGTAAATATTGAAAAATGTCCAATATTTTAAATTAATGTGCAATAATGTTTTCTAATTTGAATCTGGTCATCAATTTTTAATTTTGAACTCGAAAAAAATAGTAAAGCTTAAGTAGGTCACATAAGGTAGAGTTACCTTAATTAATAAATAACAATAATTTTTATGTGTGTGATTTTTTGTGTTGTTAGGACGCAAGCACAAAATATATATAAGATAGAACTTGTTAAATTTTTATTTATATCACTCATTTCTTATTTAATTCATATTTTTATCACTAAATGTTGCTTATATTAACAATAAGTAAGAATACAAAAATATTGATGAGATATGATTTATGCGCCGGTACACGTTCAACAGCTCTTCCCTATAACGTTGCGTGTACCATATACACGCAACGTCAATGTAACGGAATCGCGATTTCATACGGCTGTTGTTGCTGCTGCTGCTGCTGCTGGAGTTCTCGCGATTCTACCTCCCGCTGCCGCAGTATCCGCCTTCGGGGGATGAAATCTATCCCGACGCGTGCAACTGGTATCCCAATTACTCGACGAGGGTCGTTAGTCGCAGGCTCTCCCTTTCTCTTTCTCGCTCACACCGCTTCATGCTCTCATTCGTCGCACGACTTTGTCGGTGAATACTTAAAACCACCACGCTCTCCGTCTCACTGTATGCTACATAAAGTGGCATGTAAGGGATGGCGCGGCGCGATTTAACGAGCACAAATTACTGCTTTCCTTCGGGGCAAAGATTCAATGACTTAGAGAGGTTCCAAAAGGAATCAAGCAGCCAGCAAGTTGTTTCGGCAGAGAGAGAGAGAGAGAGAGAGAGAGAGAGAGAGAGAGAGAGAGGTTTTTAATTAACCTTCTCGCGATATAAGATCTTTTAATTATTAAATCTTTTTTTCGCAAATGTCATATTTTTCTAAAGAAATGAATATTCTTGTTTTGAAAATGTCTTTTTTTTCATTATATATAAATATTGAAATGAAATTATAATCTCATAATATAGCATTAAACAGATATAACCAGTTTTTCGTTGTCTATACAAAATTATTTAGATAATCATCTAGACAAGAAATAGCTAAAGAAATAGCTTTATCTTATCTTTACCTAGATTATTATAATTTAGAGTATTATATATTTTTTCATCTCTATCTTAGATAAAAAAAAGTGTTATCTTTTGTAAATTATCTAAGATAATGTGAACAATAATAAGACTGAAGTATTGTCCTTAACCTTCAAATTATCATTTATTCTAACAAGAGAATTTTTCAAAGTAATGAAAGTTTCCGAAATTCACTGCCAGCATTAAAAATCTATAATATAGATGAAATATAGATTTTTAGTACTAGCAGTGAATTTTTAAAAGTTACAGTGTATATCGGAACGTAGTCCAGATTACACAGATCAGTATTAGTGCATATAAAAATTGCAAAACTATAAATTCGGAAACTTTTACAAGGAATTTTGTCAATCATATATGTGAGTTATATATTCCTTCTATTTTTTAATTTTGATTTTTATTTGCTTATTGCTTCCGAAGAGAAAATTTTTTATCAGATTAGATTATTTGAAGAACTTTCTGTTTTTAAGAAATAAAGATTTAAAAATTGTGTGTGTATGATATTGTTAAAACTTAAGAGTATTAAATATTTTGAAAAAAATTATATTTATACTATATTGTTACTTTATATATGAAACAATATAATTGCATTACTTAGAACGTTTTCTTTGATACTAATTTTGATACTAATATTTACTGTAAAAAATATTACAAAATGTGTGAAAAATCTTATTATAATATTTGTTAAATTATTCAAATTTTTCTGTCCTGCATCTGCTATATTAACTTATGTTGAATTCTGTTGTAATTCATTGAATATAATTTTTTTCTTTCTGTCACATTATTCACATACAAATAACATTCTATGCAATTTAATTGAATATAATGGTCAAAATTTCTGTTACTATCTCACATCATTTTCTTCCATATAAAAACCTGACCTCGCACACGACAGTGCTAGCACCTTAAATTGTTCCGGACTAAGTGTTAATCGCGATAAGCGCTTAAAGCCACGGCTTACACGCGTTACTTTAAACGTACGGACGATTTTCCGACGGCGATATCCGCGATACGGAAGTCGTTCACCGATCTTGTGAACCCTTGCCGAGAGGGAAGTATTCCAGTTTTTCTTTCAGGGTTTTTTTCTTTTTCGAGCAGAAACTCTCTCTTTCTCCTCCCTCCCTCCCCCCTCTCCTCCTCTCTCTTAGATATCGATCGACCAATACGACCGAGATTTTAGACGCTTCTCTTCACGCTCGTAAAATTAAGCTCACACACGTTACTTCCTGTATCTTCGTGAAATCTTCCGAACTGTCGTGCCCACGTGATAGTGAAGGGATACGTATGCGCAGCTATCGAAGGTCTTTTAAGAACACGTACGGTTACGAATGCAAGATAAAGGGCGTACCACTATACTTCCGATTTGATCGATAAACCGATAGTATAATACATTTTAGATAACGCAATGTGTCGCCCGATACAGCAGTTCTCAAACATTGCGGCATCCACTATCCTCCGCCGAATATCGGCATTGAGTGTTTCAATACACGAATTTAATGCCTCTCTATTCTCGCATCATAAACAGAATCGATAACATTATTAGAATTAATGCGTTATGCGATATACAGCTTTGTAATATGGATATAGCGAAAATTGTAACCAAAGTGATAGGACGTATTTAAAAGCATTTTAACTATTCTTGCAATACAATTTTTATATCACTATATAAAAAAAATTACTAGCCGTAATAGTCATAATATCTCCTTCTCCTTTACCGTTCAACACTGCTTTAAATTAGAAATTAGAATGTTTTAATATTATTTTCAATATCGACACAATTATATTGTGCTCTTTACATCACTACTATAATATTGAAGTGAAATATAATATTTTGTTAAAATTATGGATAGAACTTTGACATACACGCTCATTTGATTTTTAATTTTTGTATTGTGACTGAAGAGGATTTTGTAAAGTCGAAACGTTTTGCTTTTTAATTAGCACAAATATGTAAATCATTAATTTTAATATCCTTTCGTTCATTTATTTTGTCCTGTTGTAACTCATACATTTTAGTTGCTAAAATTTAAGATTATCAAATTCTTTAAAGAAGATTAAACTGTAGCAAGATTATTATTATTTTATATATAAATGAGAATTAACGTCATTACATATGACATAGAATTTTTTTTTATTTTTCTTCGTCACTTTATTTGCTGGAATATTTATGTAATTTTACATACTTTTTTTACGGTGTACATGGACTCTGTAGGTATAGGGGAGACCGGGGCTATTCGTTGCAGTTTTTTTTCTTTTGCGTATCCTGAGTCCTG
>QKQZ01044544.1:0-15106 GCA_003595255.1 Solenopsis fugax | reverse complement strand
TTGCCGGATTCGTGTTCAGCGCGCAAAAATACATAGGAAATGATAAATTTAATTCAAACAACAGAAAACAAGTCTAAAAACGGAGTCCTGTGTTATTATTAATTATTATTAATTTAAAACAAATTTTAATTATTGTTATAAAGTACGCTTCGAGCTACTCAACTTATATTCAGAACATTTTTTTCTATCTCTTATAGTTTCGACGATGTTCGCTTGGAAAAAGAACCGATTTTTTTCAAAAGGGTGTTTTACCTCTTAAAACTGAAATTGGACACGAACAAAATATATTTTTGTGTTATGGATGAACTTCTCTATTTATACACAAAGTTTCAGATTTTTTTGAATTACCGGGTTGCCTAATGTTCCTTCTAAAACATCGGCACAGAATATAGGAAGATCCAGGTTGAAACTCTGGCCGAGGGAATATTTTTCACAACAAATTCTTTATAGTCTTCGTGATACTTGTAGACAAAATTATTGAATAGTCTAGCGATTTAATTTGTCATATTACATTTCTTGTTCTGATTAAAAATTGCATTCAAAAAGTCCAATAAAGATGCAGCGCGCAGTTTGGAAGAACTTGCAAATGTATATAAATTCGCGTAGAAAATTATTATTCAACACTAAAATCCTTTTTGACTGGTTAGCTGTTTTTTTTTTCAATTTAATGATACACTTACTGGTCATAATAGGTTATTGTTTAATAATCTATCTTGATATACAAAATATCTCATATTTTTATGACAATTTCTTTGAGTAATTAAATATCACAGAAATTGTTAGCTTTATTTATTAGGTGTATGCATAAGTTCGTACGGTCAAATTTACACATCTGTAACTTGAAGAATTATATATCCATTCTTTTTTTTGTGGTATGTGCATGTGCGTGTGCGTGTGCGTGCGTGTATGTGTGTGACTCATTCTCCATCTGCTTAGTGTGCGTAAGAAAATTTTGTTTTATTTGGTCATTCGTTGTTTTATTCTCGTTTTTATATAAACCCTAACTAAGTTTACTTTCGCTGTTTTTTTTTTAACCGAAAAAAGACAGTAGCAGAAGCGAAAAGAATTTTGGATGACACATATGATGAAAGAATATCAGTAAAAAGTGATACATGATCTTTTGGAATGGTGATTTTGTTTTTGACAATCGACCGAAGTTATGTCTCCCCAATGATAAAAAGCTACAAACTTTGACAGATCTCAGCTATGACAACGCGACATATTTTGCTTATTCTTACGAGTGTTTTAATTTGTCAAAAAACTTATACACATACTTAATAATAATGAATAAAATTTAATTCAGAATTAAATTATTTAAGTATTAAAATTATCTGAATACAGTCGAAACATATAACATTTATTAATAATAAAAGAATATGTTAAATTTTCTTACCTTATTATGATATATTCCAATTAAAATTGTCAGTAATACTATGGAATCGGTCAGCCAATGGCAAATACGACTGTGGATAGGATAAAGATTTAAATAATATATTACAGTGGAATACATGAAATAATAGTAAGCTAACAACAATAGTAATATGTAGAAAAGACTGAGCCATGGTCTGGAGTGACCTGTTCGATATTCAATAATTCTTAAACCAAACACGTAATTGATTATCAAGAGAGGCGATAGAACCGTCCGAATACTCTCGGTCATGGCGGGTATCGTTTACGAACTGTGCTTTTTCTGTTAAATGGACAACTACAATAATAGTGGATTTTCATTATTGTAATAGCAGCACTTATGTATATTGGAATTATCGATCTCTGTTGAATTTTACATAACACAAGCTGTATGTATAAACAGACTTAATGACTTAATGACATATCATTCTTCTTCGCGTGCCATATACGCTTGGCAGCGCGTTGGCGATCTCTTCTGCATATATCCGTAGATATATGGGACTTACAGTTTTAATGCTGGTTCCGAACAGCCTATTAAAAGAGACTTTCCTGGGCAGAGTTACTCTTGGTGGTTTACCTTTGTCTTCCGAAAGCTGGCCATCGCTTCTAAATTGATTAAAAACCGATTTGGGGTTATACTGTTCTGGGTGGATTTGAACTTGGATCATTAGCACGGAGAGCAAACTCACAACTCTTTATACCACTATCACCACAATGACATATGTCGACGTAAAGCAAATGCATCATGATAAGAATATCGATATCTTTTTAAATGTTTTTATTGAAATAAGGACGCTGAGAAATATGTTTTTTTTGTATGTACATCGTATTTTTTTTATGCAAAGGAAATATCATAATATATGTTAATGTAACACACATATTCTTAACAATTTTACATCCGAAATAATCTCTGTATTAGCTGAATTCTTTAAATCTTAAAGGATTTTATTTTTATATATAATCTCAACACGAATCCTTTGAAACTAAGAGGAAAATGGTTTAAGCACAATATTTTTATATTTAAAGTAATTTTGTTTTGTATCTACAGTATAAACTTTTTTCGTTTTCAATATCAATTACAATTAGCAAAAAAAAATAGCTACCATTTGAATTGTTATTTTCTTTCTTTACTCTCCTTTGGTCTACTTATCCACAAAAAGGTCTATTTTCATTGCGCGGCAATCATGCATGGCAGAACGAAACGACATACATTGTTTTTCTCGTGTTACTCGTATCGTATGTAAGAGGGCATTTCGCTTGAAATAGACATAATCCTCTTAATGCAAGAGGAAAACCGTTAAAATAATATCTGATACATTTTTTATGAATAGTCCACTTTATTGAAAGAGGAATACTTTTTCTCTGTAAACATTTTTTCGTAGAATATGGGAATATAAAAATTTTCTTGGGAATATAAAACTCTATTTAGAATACTTTCTTTGGGTGTATATTTTTTATTACTTTATATTTTTTTATTTGTGCTGTTGCAATTCATAATATTGCATATATTAAAAAAAATTATTCATTACTTATGCATTTATTAAGTAGCACTTTATAATTTTACAATGTTAGTCCAACCGTTTGTCCGTGCGTCCGTTTATCTGTCTGTCAGTCAACAAGATTTCTAAAAAATAACTTAATTTTTTCAAATATTGTTTTCGTAAATACTGAAAGACTTTAGTTCCTCCAAAGCAAAATATAAGTTCAATTGACTGTAATATAAATTCAGTTATGACTGTAAAAGAGTTAAAGTCAATACAACCTTTTTAACAAAGTTTCTTTAATTTTAATAGTTTTCACTGTATTACATTTATTTCAAAGAATTTATCCATTAAAAGCATGTAAAAAAAATTAATTTTAATAAATTATAAGTATGCTTACACTATTTTGGCCAGTTCTGCGCCTATGTAACTGTTTCCTCGTGGAGGTGATTGTAACACAAATATTATGATCATCGCAATAAAGTTCATACACTAGAAAATATTATTAGCTATATATTATTTTATTTACTTTTATTTAGTTCCAAGTATAATAGATTGTATTAGAATCATATTTTTGTACATATAGTAAAAAAATTTTATTTTTAATATGTCAATTTGAATTAATTTTTAAAATTCATATTTTTTAAAAGATAATAACAGACCTGAAGAAGAAACTGGTATCCTAAATAAAAAAGTCCAAGCCCTGAGATTTTAAATGATTTTTGTAATTTTTGCAACAAAAACTGCAAGATCTGTAAATAATTATGTAATTAAAAATATTTAATTTTGTACAAATATACATTTATAAAAAAAAAATGTTGCTTACAATTTCATGAGTTTCCACATCAAAAGTAAGATTTGTTATTTTATTTAAAAGTATCTTCGCTGTATTTGCCTAATATTACAAAATTGTATTAACAACTATGTATTTAAATAATAAAAGTTGTAATGAATTTTAATATAGTTAAATATTATATTTTTTCAATGAATATAATAACAAGAAGAGAAAGAAAAGATAAAGGAAGAAATTTTCTTTTTAAACATATACGAACACATGTGAATTACTACTATAGATAAATAGTAAACAAATATTAAATTATACAACTTTATTTCGTATACAAGGTGTCCTAAAATCCCGCAGTTAGAGTAATAGACACTATTCTTTATGCTAAAAAAAATAAGCGAAGAAGGAACGTAAAAGCTCATCAAGGAATGTAGGAAAAGCTGCGTTTAAAGTGATATTTTTCGTAATAAATTCTTTACAGTATTTTAAGATGCTTGGTAGCATGTCATAGTCATCAAGTCATTACTAAACTTTTTATTAAGTCTTTAACTTTAAAAGTCTTTAACTTGTGATACGTAGTTCCAAATTCAGTCTAGAATTGTGTTTCAAGACTGACAAGCAATCGGCATGCAATTTACATGAATTGAAAATTGTAAAATTATTTATAAAAAAATATAATATTAAGCATAAAAATATTACTATTTAGAATTAAGATCTATCTCGACTGAAAAATGACATTCTTCCTCACTTATTTTAACATTTCATATTTTGAGCAATGCAATACGAAAAAAGATCAAGGACTAAATACAAGCGAATGAGGTGCGTGTGCCATCTCTGATCAAGCAATACATCTACGTAAAACCTAGATAAGTTTATTCATTAATATGTCCTATAAAATCTCCTATAAAAACTACTTTGAATGTAATTTTGCTAAAGGAAAAAGTTGGTTCTTTTAGCATAAAAAAATTATGTCTAATATACAGGAATGTTGAGACACCCTGTATAAGTAAAAAATGAAGATGAGAACAATTTCCAATGATCTTGACTTTGACATATATGGTCAACATCATAATCCTGAGTAACATTTAAAAGATTTTAGCTATCATTCATTCTTCATTAAAAAATTATTAAAAAAAGAAATATATATAGTTCAAAATAAATTATTTGCTGTGTTTATACGATGATATATATGTGTAGCCGTCGGAGGGGAGAGATCCTTTCCTCCTCCAATCTCACTCCAAAAATTGCTTTGGAAAATTGAGTGAAATGCTATAAATCAATATAGAACAGTATAATGATAGAACTCGTTTTGTTCTATGCAAAAGGGATGTAAAATATGGGATGGCCCTCGCGGGAAAATCGAAAATCTATGTAAAACAATACAATTGTAGATCTTGTTTCACCTTGTAAGCATCGGAAGGAGAGGGTCGGATCACCTTCGTTTTGCGTGGACGTCGAAAACCTATGTGGAATAGTAAAATTGTAGACTTCGTTTTACCTTGTAAGCGGAAAATTGTGTGATATTCTACCTCGCTTCGCGAAGTAGAATAGAAAGTTGTCATTATACTCATTACAGGTTTTCAACTTTCCACGCAATGCAAGGTCTATTCCATACCCTCCCCCTGCTTATAAAGCGACACGAAATCTATAATTTTACTGTTTCACATTGATTTACAATTTCCACGCAAAATAATTTCTAATTTAAAACTAAAATTTAATTTAGGTTAAGTTATATTCTTTTTTCGGATTAGAGGTTTAAGAGATGGAGTTTTATCTCTTCCGTGTCTACGTATTATATTTACTTAAATTGTGCAATTATGAAAATAATGTATTTATGCTAGGTAAAGTTTAGAGTACATAAAATTAAACACAAATTTATAGTGTTCAATTTTTTAGTAATAATTTTTTAATGAAGAATGAACGACGGCTGAAACCATCGTTTTAAATGTCATTCAGGATTTACATATTTCAAAGTCAAGGTCATTATAAGTTGCTCTCCTTATCTCATTATCATTTTTACCCGTACATATTTTTGTAAATGTACGTACCTTAATACAAGTTCTTTCGCAGATGTAATTAAGGACAATCATTTTTATAATGTTAACAATAATCCAAAGGGAAATATTGAAAAAATCAATCAGATTTCCATACGTGAAATATGTACGTAAAATCTTTATATTGACATAACTTTCATAAATTATTTGTACTGTGAAAACATGAAATGCAATCGCTTGTATCACCATTTGCAGTCCAAATATTGTGTTTAAATCACGTGATATCGAACATAGTTCGAGATGAATATGCCTGTAAAAGGTACCTGTTAAACGATACTTTTTGGATGCTCGCATAAAATTCATAATAAATAAATACTTTATTCATTTTATATGTCCGTAGCTCTCAAACTTTTATTACAAAGTCTGCTATAAGAATAAATTTTATGGAATTTTTGAACAATATAACATTTTTCTAATCAATTTTTCTTTACTTAAAAGATTATTATATTTACCTATTTTTAACATACTTAATAATAATAAATTATATTTTTCCTTAACACATTTTTTTAACCTTTTTTTGTTTAATTTATTACTGTAATATACAGTTTGAGAACATTACATATATTTAACATATACGTGGGTTATTTGATAAGTTTTCAGCCTTAACCATAAAATATTTTTATTTTTGCTCAAAATTAATTTTATTTTGCAATATGTATATTCTTCTCTTAGCTCGATACACTTGGTTTATTTCTTTTCTAGTTCCTTCATTTCATCAATAAACTAAGTTTTGTTAAATTCTGCAAAATCGTTTACGATGGTTTCTAGTTGTCCCTTGCTCTCAGGTATGTTGTGGTGGATCCATGTTTTGTCACAAATTATCGCAAGAAATCCTTTGTATCCTGATTGAATATTGATTTCTTTGAAGTGTTGTGTCAAATGTGTTTTTGGTTCAATGTTAGCAAACGCGATTTATTGCATGGTCAGCTTTCTTATACCTAAATCTTGTAATTTTTTGACACATTTTCAGAAGATACCCAAGCAAAACAGGGAGTCATCACGACGTCAAAGTGACTGCAAAATG
The DNA here is from genome assembly GCA_003595255.1 of Solenopsis fugax. NCBI lineage: Eukaryota > Metazoa > Arthropoda > Insecta > Hymenoptera > Formicidae > Solenopsis > Solenopsis fugax. The sequence goes on along the minus strand of QKQZ01044544.1, from coordinate 8,356 downwards.
ATTAAAAGTCATTTTTCGATCAGTCACGATTCACTTTGATGTTATTTTGACGTTATTATCACTCGTTATTCTGCTTGGGTATACCTATGACATTTGCTATTTTTTAACCTTCAGTTTCTGATTATCCATGTCATTCAGATGATTTGATGCACTTTATCAAACATTTCCTCAGTCGTTGCAGTTTTTGAGCGATCCAAACGGTCATTATCAAACACACTTGTACGGTCACGCTTAAAGTTGGCAACCTAAATTTTGAAAACAAAAGAGCAAAGTCATCGTCAACAGAATCCAATTCGGTATTAATTTTCGATGGAATTTTTTCTTTTAAATTTAAGTATTTAATCATGGAACAATTTTAGACTTTTTTAAATCGTTGAAAAGTATACTAACACTATTAATAATGCGTAATTGACTGTTAAAACAAAAGTAAGCATAGCATTTAGCTGAAAATTTGGAAGCAGCAATTAAAAATATCCAGCTTACAACAGTTTCCGACCAGTAATGCTTTCATGTTCAGGCTCGAAGCTTATCAAACAATCCTCATTATATCTTTTAGCTACTCTTACATTAAAATCCATATGTTTCGTTTAAATGTTTCAGTGTCAACCATGTGTCGGCGATTCAAATGCGAATTAAAAGTTATCCTTGCATATCTTACACTCTGTTTCTCTGCTAATTCTTGAATATGTTTGTTAACATGCTCAAATTGACATCCTATGTATCTGCGTTAAATGCGATGCAAAATAATTAAAACGTGAAAATATTCATTAGGCTCTGAGGAGTAAATTCAAAATATAAAACTCAAGGAGTTAAAAGAGCTGGATTTTCGTACAAGTTTACATAAATAAACTGTATTTCCAAACAATTAATACAGACGTTAGTACGGTAACCATAATCTCATCATCACCGTCATCATTGTTACTGTCTTAATCTAAGTTAAAACATCTTATATGTGTGATAAATTTCTATAAGATAATCAGTCACTGACTTTGTACCCTTTTCACCAATCATGGCTGGATGACATTCTAATTCTACAATCTGAATTGTACAATTGGTATCTATCATGCGATTTTTACTGATAGACTGCAAAGTTCTACCGTTAGGATTCAATGTAAGTGATTGCGAGAACGACTCGCTAAATATATATATATATATATATTGTATGGAAATACAATTTATGTATGTAAACTTGCACGAAAATTCAGCGTTAACTCTTTTAATTCCTTAGATTTTACAAAATAATTAATTTACGGAATAATTTTATTGAATTTGTCTGCACTATCCCATCCAATTTGTAATAATACAATATTATATTAAAAAATAATATTTATTACATTACAATTATTTACGAACCTTAACAACATCATGTACATGAAATCATTTAGCGTATTGATATGAACGGAATGGTTTGCAATACATGGTGCGCATACAGCCATTAAGACATAAGATCTAGGAATATGTCTACTGAACCACACACAATCATTTATATCTATTGAAAGTGTCAAGACGATCCAGCCAATGATCAATCGTGTAACTTGTATTCGCAATTTTGTATAATTTTTCGATGTTCCAAGCTTTTCCAAAGTGTTGTTCACAATATTTAGTTTGTCCAAACAACTTTTAAATTTCTGAAAGAGTATTACAAACAAATGGCAAAATGCGTACTTTAAAAACTGAATAAATAATGACAGGAATAGTTATAATATTAAATATTACATCAAATAAAAATATTATCATATTTGTAATATTAAAAATCAAACAATGTTAAAGTGTAAACAGATGTGTTATATATGTGTAGAGATATAGAGTAACTCTGATATATACGCCGCACCAATTAAAAACTTAATTTATTACAAAAATAGAATTTTACAGGGCTATCCTCAGCATAACAATTATTCTCGAAGTGGGACCGAAACGTTCATATAAAAATAATTTTTAATAAAAGGAATTTATTGCGCATCAATTACGCGTGTTTACTCTCATTAGCCCTGTAAAATTATATTTTTGACAATTTCGAGAGTTTAACATTTTTATTAATTTATTACGTATTATTTATTATGTTTAAGGAAATTGAATTATAGTATTAAAAATTTTATACTGTTTACTACCATAAAAAATTTTGAAATATAAAATATTTTTTTTTTTTACATAAATAACTTAATAAATGATTTAATAAATGTGTGTATAAAAGGTTTAAAAAAATATTAGAATGATAAATGGGATAGCATCAAATTGATCACAACCAATATCTAATTGTAAGTTTAAACAGACTGCGCGGTATAAATACCGGATAGTAGATAACTATCCGGTATTTATACCGTGTAGTCCTTTTAAACTTACAATTAGTATATTTTTAATACTATTGAAAAGTCTAAACGGTCATAGCTAGATCTTATTGTTAGTGCTGAAATAAATTGTATTGAAAAGCTTATGTGATTTTAGATATATAATTTCTTTACAGTTTTCGGGATAGAAGGGTTTCTGAAGATACCTGTTGCATTAGTAATATTACATATTTCAACTTACTTTCGTGATATTACAGTTTTGGTTCAATTTAAGAACTGTGCTTGAAACCAAAAGTAACAGCACACAGTTCAAGAGAATTAGAAATTGTATATAAAATCACATAAGAAACGTTATTTCAGCACTAAGATCTAGCGATGACTATTTAGGCTGTAAATTTATTTGTGTTTTCACATATCGGTCGAGACATTTTTATTTTATATTATTGTTTGTACTCATAGCAGCACAAAATGTAATATAGTATAACATTTTAGCAATATTCTGAGACAACATTTCAACATTTCAGTAATATTACAAACATGTTGCAAAGTTAGCAGCAACATTGCTAAAATGTTTGGTGCTGCGTTTAAAATGCTGCAAAACTCTACATTTATTATTCAAGTTTGTTGAAATTAATTTGTCTTATTTCTAAAATAGTCCACATAATACAATATGATGACATAATTTTCGAATGTTTCGTCTTCAATGTATAAGAATATATAAAAAATAGTGAAAAAGTTTATCTTTTTGATACTTACATGGTTCAATCATCATACCTTATTATAATATAAAATGGATAACATATTTAGTACTGCAAAAACCAAACTAGCATGATTAATCATGGCAAAGTCAAGTTTATTCCTTTGAAGAAACATTTCCGTTTTGAAAGCGATGTAAGCGTAGGACAGCCACGATATCAGAATGTAGAAAATGGTGAAATAAATTCTCGATTGATTTTGAGGATATTCAAATACTCCCAATCCGCATAAGCACAATACATTCAAAAGTGGTGATATAGTCGTCTGAATATTCTTCATGATGATTTCTTAACAATATAACTTACTGTAGAACTATCACTTTGTGTTAGGATATTAAACGTCTGTCTCGTTGTAAATATGTTGTATATAATGTGAGATAAGGGAGAACGAAGAACATTGGATAAATGCGAATGATACCATTACAGTACATTAGACCTTAGTAATAACCTCTCATTTCCCGCCTCCAGCGATAAACTGATATAGGCGCAGTGTCACACTATAACACGACTACAGGACACTCACGCTGTTTAAGGTAAATATTATTACATGTTTTCGCGACAAATGGAAAGAGGTGATTACGAATATTCAATTTATATATTTGTAAGTTATGGGCAAATTGTACAAAAACCATGTTGTTATTATAAATTGAAAAATTGTAATCATGAATAAGTTGTATTATATTATTAAATAAATTGTTAAAGTATATAAGTATATAAGTAATATATTATTAAGTATAAATTGTAATTATATGNAGTATATAAGTAATATATTATTAAGTATAAATTGTAATTATATGTATAAATATATTAATTATACATAGGATAGTTAGGATTCGACATTGTCTCACGTTGTGGCGGGTTCAAATGTCAACGGTTTTGTTCTTGTTTAAAATTTTAATCTATATTTATAATATGTAAATGTTAATTATTATAGTTTAAAGTTTAACAACTGGAGTATCCTATGAATAAAGACTTTTATAATTGATAAATAATCATCGGCTTTAGTGTGTGTGTGTGTGTGTGGATGCGCTCGTGCGTGCGTGCGCGTGTGTGTGTATGTGTGTGTGTTTGTGTGTGTGTGTGTGTGTGTGTGTGTGTGTGTGTGTGTATTCGCAGTTTTTCTCATTCTTTTCTATTAAAAATTACATTGGCTTACAAATTCATTGAAATAATAATTCCCATAATTTTAGCGATGCATCAGCACTTATGCAAATTACAAAATCGATCTGCTTAAGAAAGACTTATTGTTTACGAATCAAGAATAATTTAAATAAAGTAATTATTAATATTTTAATGAGATTAAGGAAGCATAATAAAGATCAAATGTGAGGTACACTGACATTTTCAGATATTTATATATTCTCATTCAGTACAATACAACATTTCTTTAATATTCCTTCTATAGATATCCCTGGCAATTATTGTGATTGATATAACATTTCGCGTAAATTAGGAGAACAAATTTTTCTTATATCTCAACTTGTCTGTTATTACTTTTAGAGAATAATTTATTATTTACAATATTATAAATTTAAAAAGATTATAGATAATTGGCACAATTGATATAAATTGCAAAAGAATGAAATAATGCCAATAAGCAATATCAATACATACTTTTTCTTTAATGGTACAGTATGTAAAGTTATTACATATTTTATGTTTGCAAAATTACGTAAAATTTCTATACTTCATTTTAATACAAATTTAGTTGCATATTTATCAGTAAAAGTGTTATTCATAACTATTAAAAAAAGTCTAATTCTAAATTTTTTAAGAAATATCCATATTTCGAAGATGATGTAATTTATCAATTATAAAAGTTATAATAGTAAAATATAAAGAAGATAGTATAAGAAGAAGATAGTGAGATATATAGTGGCCAATCTTGATAATATTCAACTACCCTATATCATAATAAATACAATGCAATTGAAAGCGATCATATGGCCGCTTATATATTCTTCATGACACTTTTCTCTCAAAATTTAACTAGAAATATTGCAGTGAGATATTAAACGTTCATCATGACACTGCGAGATAATGAAAATAACCTCGATGTTGGTCCAAAGTGATAAAAGGTCTTCATAAATTTAATAATAATTATGCTAGCACTTATGTGGATTAAAAGAATCGATTTGCTGGAAAAAGCCTTTCATTTGCGAATCAAAAAAGCAAACAAATTTGCAATTGAATAAAGATAATGAAATAAAAAGACTAAATAATGATATACAATTTATAATTTTTTAAAGATATATGTCATAATTTTATTATATTTCTTTATATTTCTTCATATTTGATTCTTTTTAGAGAATAAAGACTAAAAAATAAGTTTTTAATAATAATAATAATAATAATAATAATGTTAATGACAATATTAATAATAAAATTAAAAGTTTAAAACATGTAATATGTTTTATTTTTTTATATAAAGTATTTTATACAAAGTATACAGAGTACATATGTTTTCTAAAGTACGTAAATATGTTGCTAGCACTTACATATTTTATTTTTAATTATTATTAATTAAGTAGAGGTTCCTCATACGTATAACGCATCTGTATTATAATCACTAAAACGGTCACAATTGATTTGTAGAACTGAAAAAATATACTTTTATTGCTTTTATATTTAATTAAAACAGTTTTGTTAAAAAATTGTACAAATTGTAAAAAAGCTTTTGAGTACATAAAATAAAATAAAATTGAGAACATAAAATACTAATTGTCAATTACTTGGTAAAATTAATGTTTATCAATTAATAATTAATTGATAAATATTAATTGATAACGATAAATTTTATATTTATATAGTTTGCGAAAGATTGATTATATTTGTATTGTATTATATCTACTTTTAAAATGTGTGTAAGACATACCCGACGAATGAAATCATAACCAAAGCAGAAAAGTCCCATGCCAAATTTTACCTCTCTTTGTTTTATTTGTAGTATAAATTGTAGAGTCTAATTCAAATAAACAATTGAACAATGAATAAGGTTTATAGACATATAAGATGGACTCAACGTTAGTTATATATGTATATGTGTAGTTAAAACGAGAGGCAAAATCGCAGGAAATGCTATCCTTTTCTGTCCTTTTCTGCGCGCTCATTATTGACAGAAATTGTCCAGTCAGCTATTTTGTATTTTTGAAAATTTCTATCAATGATGTGCGTGTAGAAAAGGACAGAAAAGAATAGCATTCTCTACGATTTTGCCTCTCTCATTGTTCTGCCAACTTTAACTTTTCGACGAATGGGACGAGTGAATGCTGAGTTTATATTATTATATTTATGATATAGTTAGATATGAACAATTATGCAAAGGATAGTTAAAATTTTATATAAAATTATATGTAGTAATCATTTACCTGCTCACGTAAGTCTTCATCGAGATTATCATTGGATAATTTGTAAAGAATTGCTACTGTTTCATTTGCCTGAAATAATATTAATATATAGTTAAAAAGTATTCCGAAAGTTTTACATAGAAGGAATAAGATCAAGTAATTTAAATAAAAATTATTCGACATGTTTTATACATCTTTTATCGTTGCAAAATTGTTGCTTGTGCTTATCATACTAGTTATAATTATTTACACGGAAAGAATAATTAGGTACTAAAGTATCTAAAAATTTAGCTGAATAGATCTAAGTTAGTTCTAAAAATAATTTTGTTAGATCATTAAAATAATTATGTAAAATGCTTAAGTTGGCTGCTACTAAAATTTGAAATATTGAACTTTTTTGTTGGATGGTCCATCTTGACCATCTTTCATAATTATTTTGATGTTTCAACAAAACATTTTCGGATCAGTATTTAGTTAAATTTTTAGGTACTTCAACAAAACCGTTCTTTTTATATAAATGACTTTATTTTATTGTACCTTGCAGTAGACAATTTGACAGACATGGTTTAATGTGAGAATCATGACACTATATATGATTCCCCATACATAAACAAATATACTGTCTAAAAACTGTCCCAATATTATTTTTGCTTTTTTGTTTATATACATTGTATAAATTTGGCGACACGTCTCTACAATGAATGCAAAGTAAGATGTCATTTGTAGTGACATTTGTACACTGAATACTTTGTTTAACTCGCGTGATATGAGGCATAGTTGTAAGTGGACGTGCCTGTAATTGAACCGTAAATGTTATAATTAAACGAACCATATAAAAATTTTAAGAAAAAAATGTTTTTATTGTATCAATTTAAACTTTAATCGCAATTTGGTTCAGTCACAATATGCAGTTATCTCACTCATTGGAATTATACATAGAGGAGAGAAGGGGGAAGTGGAATACCATTTTGTTTTTTTTAATATCTGATTAAATATTAACGCAGCATTATTTTTATGAACACCAGTTTGTTAGCCATAGAGTTCAATCATCCTGTAGTTAGAAGGGCATTATCTCATTCATCGGGCATATGTAAGAACGACCGTAATTTACAATTTAATGAAGAAAGGAAAAAGGATTAGTTAGTGAGATAGTAGGAGGAATATTAACAACTAATATCATAAAAGGCACTTTTAATTATAAAAAGTTACAAATTAATGACTTAATTTAAGACGTCTTTTAGTCTGACTGCTATAAGCAAAACCGAAATTTTATAAGAAAGCAGTGAATACTAATCATAGGGTAACTGCGGTATTTACGCCGCGAGGGGATTTACACCGCATTTAACGAAAATATCGTGAATTGAATTAATTTTCTTATGTAGAAGTAGCGATCGTGTATTACGATCTACATAAAATGATTATTGTGGGAAATGTAAAAGGCATAATGATTATTTCATGATATGTAAATATAGAGCGATAGTAAAGGATGGAATACAAGCAAGATACAAGTGCATAGCTCTTGTATTCTTTATTTAGTTTGATATCTTGTACATTCCACTTGTTTAGGATATACGGCATTTTCAGAGAGTGGGATTTATGCCGTAATATAGACGCTGCGTGATTGGAAAGCAGCACTTGTTCCTATGTTGAGAACACAATGTGCATATATCTGCACTTTGTTAATATCTGTACATATTAATTTCTTCAATATTACATTATTATTACTCTATATTTGTATTTACTGTTCTTATTCCCTAATAAACTTCGTAAACACATTTTGTAAGTCATTATGTTATTTTATATCATATTTGTAATTGTTATTTGTAAATTATCGAATCGCCGTATATATTACACATGAGTAGTCGTAAATCTCACTTTTTTTATACGACAAAAATGTAAGGGTTTCTTTGGTAAAAGTTAATATTAGGGGAGCAGCCTCTGACGACCTTGACCTTGACATATGTTATCA
>QKQZ01044541.1:0-10931 GCA_003595255.1 Solenopsis fugax | reverse complement strand
TGCAACCACCGCGTGCAATCGCCCGCCGTTACCTCCTTCCGTCACGAATTTCTCGTAACGCAAATCCAAAATATAATAAATCTTATATCGCACCCTCATCTTTAGCGAGAGATTACAATTCATCTGTCCTATTGCAATTTCTACTAATACTTGTCATTGATTATCTATTATTAGCCAGTGACTAATCTCTCGGCAGCAGACGCGCTATCGACCACCGAATGTAAACGACCTTACGTTTGTAAAACGTAATTCGTCACTTATCCGCGGGGACGGGAAGTAACGCGTTATTTTAGTCACTGTTACTTTTATTTTTTTTTTTTTATAATAATGGTTTGGTAATGACGTTATTAATTTTTCATAACGGCAATAGCGAGTTAATTGTCAAAAGTGACTGTTCCAACCTTGATCTTACACTGTTAAATATCAAGGAATCAAATTTAAACCAATTCCTTGAGTCAAATAACATTTTGTTATTTTTAACTTCTATGTGTGTCGAAATTTATAAGCTAATACGTCAGGAATTTTATCGAAATAAAATTTCTAAATAATATTTGTTAAAAAGACAAATCTAAGTTTGAGCTATAAATATTTTACAATTATTACAAAAATCGTTTGATTCTTTATTCGAAACGTTACCATGCTGAATGTGTAATATTTCATGTTGCAATACTTCTACATTACACTGTTAAATATTACAGAATCAAATTTAAACAAAATTCCTTGAGTTAAATAACATTTTATTATTTTTAACTTCTATGTGTATCAAAATTCATTATTTTAACATAAAATATATAGTTAAAAGGACAATTTCGTTTAATCAACCCATTTCTGTGGTTTAATTGTTTAGTTTCAAAGTAAGTAGTGTCCGTATTAACGTATGCACCCATAAATAATGAATTAAATTTGAGTCAAATTTAATATTTTTACAGTTAACTTCATTGTTTTAATTTAAATTGATGACATATTAAGTAGGAGTTAATGGCGACCTATAAGAATGATTAAAAATAACTCAAATTGGATAGAATTTGACACTACGAATTTAACAGTGTACTATTAACGTTAAGAAAAATTGTCATTACACTGAAAAAAAAAGCATTTTATGTTTAAGTAAATATATTTATTTTAATAACATTTCCTTGATTTAAATTAAATATTAACTAGTATAAAATAATTTAGTTTTAAACTCAGTAAATATTTTTTTTAATCAAGAAAATATAATGTTAAAATAAATATATTTACTTGAACAAAAAATGTTTTTTTTTTTTTCAGTGTGCTATTAAATCATTACAAAAAAGTGACGATAACGGCGTTACTCGTTTACTTCCCATGCCTGCTTACTTGTTATAGTTGTCGGCAATCGGGTTAGCTTTCAATTGGTCAAACCACGTTCGACACAACGAAAAAATGTAATATCATTAACTGTCGTTGGTGATATCACCAGAATTCTTTCGCCAAAATCGCGCGAGACGTTCGCTCGCTCGTTGCACGCGCTGGTTGCCACGGGGAGGGTGAGTTTTCGCGGTCGTGGCGCACGACCGATCACCTAATTTTAACATAATAATTACTTATACATAATATATAAATACATTTAAAATTAAAATAAAGACGCACGTATATATACAGAGCGCCCGTTTTGCGGTGGCCGCTGTAAGATAGACACTCCGTATATGTATATCTTGTATACTTCTATATGCGAGATTGGAATACGAACGATCAACGGCGTTCGGCGACTCGGAATCGAGGGGCGAGAGAGAGAGGATGAGAGAGAGAGTAAGAGAGAGTGAAAGGGAGAGAGAGAAAGAGAGCGAGAGAGGGTGAGGCTGATATACGTGTACAGATTTATCGGAGTTTATCTCCGCGTCGCGGAACATTGACCGTTCCCGTTTCAAGGTATATATATATGTATGTATATTAAACATCATATGGTGATTATTAATCAGTAGAATACGTACGTATTATACGAACGACAAAATCTATCGCTTGTATATATTGAGGATATCGTAATAAAATGATGTACGAACGACTATGCGAGGTTTCCTTCAACCACGCTCAAACCTTCCATCCCGACTCTTTTATTCACTTGTCATTGTTAAAGGACTTCTTTCCTACTCACTGTTAAAAATTTAAGGATGTATAGGACGTTTCTCGAAACATTAAGAAAATTATGACAAAATAACAGATTGTCTTATATTGCATTTGAAAGTAGTGGAAAAAGTTTGGCGGNTGCATTTGAAAGTAGTGGAAAAAGTTTGGCGGCGATTTTCTATCTGGATAAAAAGTTATTTCAATAAGTAGACATGTGCTCTAATGAAAATATAATTAATATTGAAATAATGAATCTAAATTTTTTTTATTTAAATACTTTAAATATTTAAGATAATTTATGTAAAGTTTCATTGCGATGCAGAGAGTAGTTCTGTAAAATAAACAAAATTGATTTTTTTATAAAATAACTAAACAATCACAATAAAATATTTGTATAAATCATCTTGAATACTTAAAGTACTTACACCAAAAAAATTGAGATTTTTCTTAATGTTGTAAAAAATAATTTAACTTTTAATAACAGATAGAATCAATAAAAATGTTATTAAATAAAAATACAATCTTATTCACACAACTTTCATGTATATAGTTTATTTGAAGTTAATATTGAACACATTTCCAAATTTTATTTATTTTGCAGGGACTGTATGTCCGATACATCCTTAAACCAATCCCGTAAGTTACATAACATTTTGTTATTTTTAACTTTTGTGTATCAAAATTTATTATTTTAACACAAAATATGTAGTTAAAGGAACAATCTCATTTAACCAACCTACATTTCTGTTAAATTGCGTAGTTTCAAAGTGATTACTTTTTAAATCTGCATCAGTGACATCTTACTTATTTACAGTGCTATAATTATAACTGTGATCATCAGTGATTATTCACTATCTTTCAGTGATTNTTAAGAGGGGGGGGGGGAATACTCTCACTGTTCGGAATCGGTGTATTATCACTGAAATGCAGTGCATATATATCACTGATTAATGCAGTTATAAATATACCACTGAAATCAAGCTCATTATTGTCTTTTAGTGAATAATACACTGATTCCAATTTAGAGAGTAGTGTCCCTATTAGTATTTTAATTAAATTTAACATTTTTATAGTTAATTTGTTTAACTTTCTTGTTCTAGTTAAATTGATGTCATATTAAGTAGGAGCAATGGCGACCTATAAGATTAAAAATAACTCAAACTGGGTAAAATTGGACACTACGAATTTAACAGTGTTTATCGTGTTGATTTTTTTACAGGATTTTTCAAGAATCTTTTTGAGGGAAGAGTAGGTACATATTTTTTAAAATTATTTTCTTTATTATTTGTTTGAAAATAGATCTATTTTGTTTTATAAAAAAAGAATAATTAATTAATAATAGATCCATTTGATCGCTGTACGATTCATCAGTGATTCCGGATTTTTCCAGTGGACTAAAATTAAAAACTCAAACATCATTTTAATCACAACGCTCGCGGCTATTGTCTGAACTAGATTTTTTATTTCGCCCAATAAATAAATGGCACTTGTTTAAAAAGTTCGATTTTCACTCCAGTTTTTAAATTGCCCCAAAAAAATATAAAAAATTAAGTCATCAAGATAATTCTCTCTATTTCCGATAATAGCCGCGCAAGTGTCCTGATTAAAATGAGAAAAAAAAACGAGTACGAGCTTTTAATTTCAATTGGGAGATCCGGAATCATCGATAAACCGCAGAGGTTTAATGGATCTATTATTAAATAATTGTTATTCATACTTTTTTATAAAATAAATAGAAAATTAATAATAAATAAAGGACAAAAAGCAATTTTGAAAAATATTTATCCACTTTATAAAAAAACCTCAAAAATTCCTAAAAAAATAGTGCGACAAAGTAGAAAATCTCCTCAAAAGTAGCGCCAGAATATCGACGAACGAGAGTGACAAGAGTAAAGACAAACAACAGCATAACTAACGATACATTGACGGAGTGTTAGAAAATTTTATTATATTCGCATTGTGTACATGCGTGTTTATATGTTACAAGATATTTCACAGCTAATAAACAAAATCGGCGAGAAGTCGGCGTGAGCGCAAATCGCGGCGGACACGTGACGATACGCTATATCACAGAAATGATAAAAAGAAAAAAACGGAACGATAAAATTTTCACAATCATTCGACAGACTTGACACGTCGTTAATCAATCCATATAACGCGTCGTCGCAGAGAGTAATTTCTCTCGACAAGCGGCGTTTGTTTTTCCTTCCCCCTTATTTACGTGAATTCTAAGATAATCTCAGGTACCTTTGCAAGCTCACAGTATCACACTCTCTCCAAAATCGAAAGAATCCCTCGTACGAATTATGTTTATCGGAACGCGCGAGGTCGCACTACTCGACTGGACGCGGTCGCGTCCATTTATCACTTACACAATCGAAATGCTAACAGCGAAATGCAAAATTAAGGAAACGAATTATATCGTCGGAATACGCGATTCAAAATGCATCACGAGTATTCGCGCAACGACAGGCAGATTCGACGATTTCCGTCCGTTCCCATCGAGGCGCACTATCCTTGAGGTAAATAGACGAACTACGTCCTAAAAACACCGGCCTTACCTGCCTTGATTATGAAAGTTTTTACCGTGTTTTCGTCCAGCTTGGCGAAATTTTCTGTCTGCGTCACAGCCGTCATGTGATTCAATGCGAACTTGAAACAGAATTCTTCGAGTTCCTGAAAAATTGCCATCGGCATTCAATAATGCATGCGCGTATACATAAACAGATATCGCAGCTGATGAAACATTAACCTTGGAATCGTTAACTATCGTAAACTTGACGACGTATGTACAATGTCATTTTGCGGGGAACATCGGACGAGTTTTCGTGTGACAAAGAAATTAAATAAAATTGAGAAGAAAAAGTTTTTACAAATATTTATATATTTTTATTCAGTTTGTGTAACTAAGAGGATATTTTTGTAATTTTTTTATAATAAATGATTTTAAAGTCGTACGAGTGTTCAGCATTAATGTACAAATAGTTTACTATTCCAAGTTTAATAGTGGCACACAGTGTTTGTCTACCTCTGCGCTATACTCGATTGCGATGCTGTACAAGTAGGCAACATTCGATACGGTAATTCCTTGCTTTATCATCCGAATGCAATGCTTCTTAAGATTGTTCTCGCAATACGCGTTAGCTAAATCCAAAAGTTCTGTAACGAGAGGTGTTGCTTCAATCAGTGTTGAGTATTAATCGATTAATTTATATGTTAACTAAAATCGGCAATATTTAAAAAATACAACTATGATTAATGTCAATCAATTAATGAAATTAATTGTCAAATAATTTTGTATAATTAATCGATTTAGTTTTCGTTTAACTAAAGTAATCAATTAAAAGTTAGTGACAACGATTAATGTAACGATTGATTTAATCGATTATTTAAATAAATCAAACAGTCAATCAAACAAATTAATCACAATTACATACAGCAAAATTTATTTTACTAGATTTATTTTATTAATTGATTAATGCTTATACTGTATTTTAAGGAAACTAAAAATGTTAATTGCTTGTTATAATCAAGAATTGAAGTTTTAGGAATAATTATTAATCGATAAATTCTAAATTTTGCCCAACTCAAGCTTCAATCATGACGGTACTCGAATATCCGTTAATCGCTTATGGCGTACTGAACACTCACCTAAAGCCTTCTCCACGGGTAAATCGATAACATCGGTGTACAAGTACTTAAGGAAGGCTTTGTAGACGACATAGGAGAATTGATCGTGCTCGATAACACTGTTAACAAAAAAGGAAATCGACAAAATTTAAGAAATGCCTGGTAAAAATAACTCTTCGTTAAATGATTACCTCTGAGTGCTTTCTGTCCAATTGTGCTGAAACATGTTTCTAAAGTACGAACAGCGAATCTTTAAGATAGCCTTGTGCACGTAGATACATTCACCATCCACTTGTATCGTAAGATCGCTCGTCGTCTATGAGAAAGAAGGGAAAAAATCATTAGAAAAAAATGCATACAATATTAGTACACATAAAATATTTGTCGCATTTTTTCTACAAAAATTGAGATCGAAATGCATTTTTCAAAACCAATTTTACTAATCAAAGTGCTCATCATAGACTTCAGTATATGTTGTTTTTCATAAAAAAGTTTTTTAAAATCTTTTCTAGGATTTTCTAGATATTTTATAAATATTTAAAGTTTTTTAAATATTTTTATAATCTCAAGCTCATAAAATTTGCTTAAAGTTGGATTCGAAAAAAAATAATCTTAATCGCTATAATAAGTGGAAATATTACGTATGTAATATATATACATATGTATACAGATCTTCCGAAAATATTTTAGCAAGAAATGTCTCAAAAAATTAAGTAAAATAGTTATTTGTTAATTATTATTTTAAACAGTAATTTTAGAAATATAAAAACTTAATGCTGATCACAAATTACATACATGTTATACATATGTTGATAATAACTATATATGCATAACAAAAATATTAATTTCGAAAATGTGAGAAACGAATAGCTACAAGGCAGAGAACTGAGACATACGGGATCGTCGAATGCAGTTCCCAGGCATTGCAATATGCCCGAATCTTCGTCCGCATAGAGGATCAGCGGTTTATGCATAACACTCGGCGAGCCCCAGCACGCAAGCGCGTCGTGCACGTTCGAGAACGGAGTGGCGGTCGGGGTCGTAATGCTCTGACCGCGGCAGTGACCCCACATGTACACGCGTCCTCCTTCGCCGACGGCGACGCTCGTGTGATTGTAGTGCAGGGCGGCGATGTCAGACACCCTTCCCATTTCATGCTTAACCTGAGGAATGCCAATTATTGTTCATGAAATCATTCGCTTCTTTTTTTCCCCTTTTATTTTGTTTCCTTTGTAATGACAAGAGAAACAGAGGATTTTTTTTAAATATGAGTTTACCCGAATTGTATTACAGGAGTTCGTCTTGTTGCCGATTCCCAGCTGACCGTAACTGTTCCCACCCCAGACGTAGAGTTGCCCTTCGTCCGTGAGTGCCAACGTGTGCACGTATCCGCAAGCCACCTTGACTGAAACGATATCGATTGCTCAGCAATCCCACTCTTCTCTTCGTCGTTCTTAGTATTATAGCTTGGAAAAATTCTGGGAAATTTTGGAAAAAAAAAATATTTTTTCCAGTTTCTTATCTCGCCGTATTTTTCTGAGTTTTATCTTTTAACATAATATTAGCTTTACTGTCCTTTACGTCAATAATTTTTATCATTATATCTGCTTTAATAAGTAATTCTTCAATAAGCGCTATAACTATTACAGTATTTTTCCGTATTTTTCGGAAAATAAATAAAAAAAATCTGTTTTTCTTCCTCAATTTTATTTTTCTAGAGAATTAAGAACACTCGTTCTCTTTTTCCTTTATTCCATCGAGATGATTACCTATCACGGTGCCTAGCAGCGCGCCGATCCGGCACGGTGTCATTTGGTTCACGTAATTGCCTATCCCCAACTGGCCGACGCCGTTGTAACCCCAACCGTACACCTCGCCGTTCTCGAGAAGTGCTATGGTGGAGGTCTGACCGCAGGCGATTTGGGCAACCTTCTTCCCAGCCAGGTTGGAGTTCACTTGCCTAGGTGCGCCCTGATTCGTGGTGATACTGCTGCCCGATTGCCCACAATTATTTTGTCCCCAGGCGTATACCTGAATCGAACATTGATTGTCTAACTTGTAATAACGGAGAATTATTGTCGTTCGTTTACCTCGCCATCCTCGTTCAGAGCGACGGAATGATGACTCCCGCACGCGATGTCCACGATGCGCTTTATACTCAAACCGTTCACTTGAGTAGGATAGAGACCCTGATTACACGTTCCGTTTCCCAGTTCGCAATAACCATTGTGACCCCAGGAATATACCTTTCGAAGATACACTGCTGTCATTGATTCCGACAAATAATTGATGTGACAATTTCATTTTAAAATTTTTGGCAATTCTTCGGAATTGCTGGATATGTCGATAAAGAGTAATAAAGAGAAGAGGTCTAAATGTCTTTTCGTACAAAATAAAAGTATATTAATGTCCGTTTCAATATAAATTCATTTCAATCTCGGCTTTTATACCTATTTCAAAGAGGACAAATTGTAATTATGTATCTTCAGAGAGAGAGAGAGAGAGAGAGAGAGAGAGAGAGAGAGAGAGAGAAAGGCAAAGTGTTCTAAAGACATCAATTAAAGATTCACTTTTGTTTCGACGTACGAGCAACCTTGTAGTATACCTCTCCATCCTTCGTGAGTGCCAGAACGTGCGGTCCGCTGCCGTACGCAAACGTCTTTATATCCTTGTCGCACAGGGCGTCCACCTTCTTCGGATATAGCGTGCTGTGCGCGTCTCCGGTCCCCAGGCAACCGGCAATGTTACTGCCCAGGGCGTACACCATCTTGTCCCTCGTCACGATCAAAGCCTCATTGCCCAAGTTACCTGTCCCAAGGCGCAAAATAAGTCATAGTCCCAGACAACACTAAAGTCTAAAATTGGGTCATAAAACATTTCTCTAGGATGTCTTTTAAATATCTTCAAGCCTATTTTAGAAACATGTCCATGATGCTGAAAATCAGTTTTAGAGCTAGGTCAGAGAGAGAGAGAGAGAGGAGAGGAGAGGAGAGAATTGACCAATCGTATTAGTCAGCTGGCCAAATTATTCAAATGTGGTTGATCATAAAGTTTCTTTCTCTTTCTGTGTAAGATTTCAGACTGGTTTCTAGCATTGTGGACACTACTAGGCTTTAGACATCTTTAAAATAACTTATGACTACTACAGTAGTAGTCATTTTTGTAGCCTCAGGAACCTGAGCTTTTCTTTGGCTTGCCTGGGTTCAATACAAGAAACCACATAGGCATATTTATATTCATTATCTACAATTTTGCATAAAGCAAATTGCCCCTCCAACTGAGCAAACAAAACTCAGGCTTCTCTGGCCAGAATGGTGGTACCTGCACTTACAACCCTGATTTTAGATTTGGTTATTTTGGGAGTGTATAAATCCAGCATCATGTCCAAACATTTGAGACACAAGATGTCACTTAGACATCACAAAGACATTATTTATACGTCTTTTTGACATTGTACCATAAGACACCTTAGAGAAAATTAAGCCGAAATTAATTTACATTAAAATAAAAGCAAAATAAAAATACATTAATGTCAGTTTCTACCAATACAATGTAGATGTTGACTTTAAGACATCTTAAGTCTCGACTTTGGATGTGCGTGCTGTCTGTCAAGGAAATAAGCAAATTGTACCGTAAACCGTAACCATGTGAATCCGCGAGACGAATTCCGGCTCCAGTAAGCTGAAGATCGGCCAGTTTCGCAGGTCCGAGCACATGTTGCTTCACGAGACTGCCTCTTCGCGCGAGTGTTTCGTTTCGTATTCTCTTGATATGTGTCCACAGCTGATTCCTCCAAGCGAACTACGATCCCTCATATCAATGTGTGTCTGTCGTGGTTATCTGACATTGCCGCTGGCTGACGCTGGCCAATGCTGACAATGCTGGCCAACAGTGGACAAGTTGTTCTTTTACAGGTAGGGAAAGAGAATAGTAGTGCCATCTGTAGTTTTAATTTTTATCTATAGTCAATAATATCATCGCTCTTCTATTACCACCAGGCTCCTTTGATGGTCACGAAAATTTAGCCAGAATCGATGATGGTTTTTAATAAAATTGGATAAGTTAATTAATATATATTTTTTAATTAAATTAAGTTAAAGTTAAAAGTTAATTTTGAAAAGCATTATTCCCAGAAAACATGCAAGTCTAAAAGACATCTTTGACATTTTTTAAGGACGAATTTTTTTTTACGAATTTCTAATTAATATAAATTTATATTAATTAGAAATTCGTAAATTTTTAAAATTATATTATTCAAAAACAATTATAACATGAAATTTAATAATATTTTATTTGTAAATTAAATTTATTATGAAATAATAAAGAATTTTTTTTATGGGAATATATTTTTTGTTTTATAATCTTTACATAAATTTTTAACTTAGGAAATAAGTTAAAATTAAAGTTTGTGTTTCAAAAATAACTATAGTTAAAAAATTAAATTATTTAAAATTAAATTAATACCTTTTTAACTTTATTATTTAACTTTTAACTAGTTACCCAAACCCTGTTAAAAGTAATTAATATTTCTTTGTTATTTCATATAAACTTTTACAAATAAAACATTAAATTTAATGCTATTATAATTTTAATGAGTAATTTCACTTTAAAAAATGGCTAATGCTTTTCAAAATTAATTTTTAATTTATTAACTTAATTTAATCTTAACGTAACTTTCATTAAATTAATTTTTTATTTATGTAACTTAATTTTAACGTAACAAAATTAATTTTATAAATCAATAACTTAATTTAATTAAAAAAATGTATTAATATATTTGTTTCTCAATGCTGTTGCGTGTCCTGTACTGTGGCATACGGAACGCAGCTAATTTCAAGCGAAAAGGCATTATTGACGCTTAGTGTACGTCAGCTTCGAGCCCTCTTTCGCCGCGCGTCTCCCTGCTCCGTTCCCACCACTTCCTTTGCCCTTCGTGGTCGGCCTCGGCGTCGATCATTGGAGCGTAATCTCGCGCGCGGCATTGGGGACTGGCTGTCTGCGTCTGCGGCGGTTTCGGACGGCTCGTAGAGTAGGACTCGTAGGCGGGGTGCGACGAATCCTTGTCCCCATATCGGCGTCCGCGCGAATTGGGCGACACGGATCCCCGCGATCGGCGTGCACGGCGCCGTACGTCGTACAATGAGGAGGGAGTGAGATATGCGCGTGGGAAGATCGGAGACGTTGACGAAGACGAGGACGACGACGACGGCGGCGGC
>QKQZ01044540.1:0-12484 GCA_003595255.1 Solenopsis fugax | reverse complement strand
GTTTTTGAGATATTTTGCTGTCCAAGTTAAAATGGGACACCCTGTATATATATATATATAAAAGTAGATGGAATCATTTGAATCATATCACATTGCTTACAATATTATATGTATAATCTTGATCAAAAGTATGTAGCACCTATATTTTTTTCATTTAACTGGAAATTTTTTATCTTTTTCTATTGAGTATTAGCATTATACATAAGTTTGAAGGATTCTTAACAGTCTTAAATAATAATATAGAAATATTACATGAAATATTACACACTCAGCGTGATTTTAAATAAAAAATCAAACAATTTTTTAAGTAAAATTCTAAAATATTTATACCTCCAACTTAGATTTGTCTAATTTTTGACAAATATTATTTAGAAATTTTATTCCAACAAAACTGTGTTATGGTATATCATTTTAGCACAATTATTGCGAAATTTTCATCAATTCACGATGTCATTGTAATATTTGTACAATGTGCTTGTTAAGAAGATAAATGAAAAAAATATAGTTGTTTAATACTTTTGACCAAGATTGTACATAAAATAGGAGCTAAACTATTATTATCACTAAATTTTTACATAAATTCAGACGATACCTACTCTTTTTCATGAGCTATATTGGCAGTGTTGAGTAACTGAGGTGGCCCTCCATGATGTGCATGTGGTTGTTGAGGTTGGTGACCATGTCCATGTGGTTGTTGAGGTTGGTGACCAGGCATTTGTTGCTGCACAGGTACTTGCTGTTGCATGGGTATCTGCTGCTGCACAGGTACTTGCTGTTGCATAGGTACTTGCTGTTGCATTGGTACTTGCTGAACAGGAACCTGCTGCTGTACAGGTACTTGATACTTGAACAGATTTTTAAGCCAAAGATTAGTTAAATAGTGAATCAATTCTAATTTCTATACGTGAAAAAAAGCCAATAGCGAAAATAAATAAGCAATGGTATCATCAACAATAATTGCATAATTAAAATATAAATGATAGCCTACCTGTTGATGTGGTACTTGCTGTGCATGTTGCGGCACTTGAACAGGCTGAAACAGACAAGCAAATAATTATAACATAACTTATATCAGAATACCAACAAAAACAATTGCTTGTAAACCATATTACATTCTCTTTATGTGGATACAATTTCAGCTTCATATTTGAATCAAATGTGTATGATAATAACAAACTCAAAGGGATACAAAATCTCAGAAAAAAGTAATTATATTATGAAGAAATATAACAATTTTTTTAAATTTTAGCATGCATTTATTTCATGAGATCATTATTGATTTTAACAGTATATAATTAAATTAATGAGATGTTATTGATAATCACTAATAAGTTTTTACACACTGCTTATGTATGTTCTTAGTTTTCCTGTTAAAAATGTTAGATATAAATGTACAATTAGGCAGCTAACCTGTAATGCTTACCACATATTTTAATGTTTACCAATACCTGGAATCTTACAGCAATTTAGTTTTTAATTAATCTTTGTAACAATCTTTTACATATTTTTATCAACAGCACTGCCAAATTTTCTGTTATATTTCTTAAGTCCATCAAAAACTATCTTTATAAACGTACCTCAGCTTTTTACTATTACAAGAAAAAAACTACACAGTGAATAAAGTTGAATTTTTGCAAGGAAAAAGATTTGAGCCAACTGTTCACATAATTTTTATGTACATCAAAGTATTTTAAGAGTAATATAACATGATATATTAGTTGTTTAATATGTCTGCCATAAGATGCTATGTATACTTTAATTTTCTTAAAAACTACAGTCAATTAGTTCGAAATTTTAATGTAAAATTAGTTTCATTTTAACTAATATTTTATAATTTTAAAATAGATTGGAGCATTTTCATTTTGACCGTACCTCCTTAATGTTTATAAGACATGAAAGAGATAACATAAGAGGTTTTTCTTCGCGTGTATACGTCTAAATTCTCGACGAAATTGTACCAGCTTCATGTTCAGCTTTGAATCGAAGTACTTCCACGTCACATGCCGGGAAGCATACTGATTGAACCATATGTTCGGCAATACGATGGGAAATATGCGAGTTACCTGCTGATAATGCTGAGGCGGTACACCTGGTGCGACTCTTTGCGCCTGGGCGAGAATGTACTTGCACCCGAACGACCCGATTATCAGCACGCACAACGTCCAATGCATCTTTGTATTGCACTGTTTAAAAAAAGGAAAACAAAACGTATGTTAATCGCTCTGGGCTCGAGAAACACTGCCGATATCGCTCGTGCTCCACGCTGCGACACGAGATATCAATCGGTCTGCGAGAGCATAACAAGTACCTTGTTTACGCTAGGAAATGTCCAAGTGGATTGTCATCTGCGTGGACGTTTCGTTCATTGACTGCCACAAGGTTATGAGCGAGCCGCTGTTTACGTGTCACGTTGCAAGAAACCCGCGAGACAAACCATCCAAACTGACGTGGACACTGGACAGATGCCGCGCGGTTTCGTTACACCATTGAAAAGAAACCAGAGAGAAGTCTTCTTTCTGCCGATACGATTTTTCGAGATGCCATCTCTACAACGTGGACACACACTACGATGCCAATGTCACCGACCTCGTCGGTGGCCAGACCAGGGTATGTATTCTGTACACGCTTTTTGTTTAATGATAGTTGTCGATGTCGTTGCGCAGATATTTTACATAGCAAAAAAGCTGCGCAACGACACCGACAACTATCGTTAAGAACAAAAAGCGTGTACAGAATACATACCCAGAGACCTCTCTCTGGCCAGACTATCTTCTAGGGACACTAATCTCCACAAGCGCACCTTGAACACTACATATGGCTATTCAAATTATATGAGTCTCCTATCTATGCTTCATTTGAAAATGATATACGACTCCTGTAAAATTTCCAAATATTTGGTGTTTGCTTTAGTCTAATAATTAAACGTATTTAACAAAGTTCTTTAATTCTTCTTTTCTTATTACAAAGTAAGATTTGTCATCATATAATGAAGAGAGTAATTATTTTCGTTAATGGAACTGATGTTAATGGGAAGGTAGTATTGTTTTATTCATATTAATTATATTTAAATCTGCATTTTCAAGATTGTTTTATTATTTATGAGTTAACTATTTGACATATCAGTGTAAATCAAGAAGGGGAATTATACTTTTACTCGAAATACTTTTTTTTTACACCAAAGCGAAATTATTACATTAATTATATATTTAGAAAAGCTTTTTGCATCTATGCCTGCAGTAATGTAAAAGTAATACATCACTATTTGCAATATTTTGCTTGCATTGACTGCTGCAAAAAAATGACTTGTTTTGTGATGTTGAAAGTACTTTTATTTCATGACCAAAAGAAAATATTGTCTCTATGAAATGAAATTTTCATATAACCTTGTATATTTTTCATTTCTTTATTATATTAAGCTGTGATATATTTTCGACAGTTTAGTTATATTTCACTCAAAATAAAAATAAAAATAATTATAAATGATTACAATTAACATTAGATAAATCGAAAATTCAGTTTTATTTCTCACATGCAGATATTTTGTGTATTGTAGGTATTTGTAGTGACTCATTCGTTAGACGAATTATTGAAGGCAGCAAGTGCAAAATTCGAAATAACTGCAAAGAAAATTTTTACATCACAAGGTGGTGAAATTGATGATATCAAGCTCATTAGGTAAAATGTTTAATTTTTTTTATAAACTGTTTATACATAATTATATGTTAAATTTTTTATGTATTATTAAAATATAATCAATCTTCCTTTGTAGAGATGATGATATTTTATATATTTCGAATGGAGAAAATTTTATACATACAAATAAAAGTTTAAGCTACAATCAACTAAATAAGAATTCAGAATGGATTACACTAAACATTGGAGGAAAATATTTTACTACAACTAGGGATACTTTGACGAAAAAGGAACCTATGAGTATGTTGGCAAGGTATATTATTTGTTTCTTAGTTAATTAGTCAGTTTTTATTACAATGAGTATGTTCTTGTATTTATATTCTTTTTATAGGAAATATCTAACAAAGGAAGACCCAATCTTTGACATCATAGATTTTGCCAAACTTGAAATATGTTGTAGTATATCCTCACACTATTACACAATATAATAACTGTTACAATGCGTAATAATTTACAAGAAATTATCGTTTAAAGTTTTCCATGTGCCTATTATACGGAGTGGAGAGAGAGATAGAGGTCATTATTGTATTTAAGAGGTGGTGATAAATAATTCCTCAATTATTAAATAATAATCAGACGTTTATTTTGAATGGAGAATTACAAACCACAAAAGCCGTCATCAACTGACACACTCAAATGAATGAATGAATGTTTATATTATTCAATTATACGTTACCATGCACATCAGCAGACAGACATAGAAGGTGTTCATTATGTTAAAGAAGAATACACAGCAAATCTTACATGTATATTGTATTTATTACATGCGTTTGATGAGAGTAGCAATGTGTTTCACATGTTTTTATGATGAATATCATCCAAAAATTTGCAGAAATAAAGAATAACAAAAAATTAATTACTTTCAAGTAATTAATTTTTTTCTTAATTTCCTATATTTTATTTATAATTTATATTTTTATTTTCTTGTATTATATAAATTTTATTAATAAATTTTATTATGTATTTTACAAATAATTTTTTTATTTTTTACTTCCATCTCCAGTAAAAATCTAAATTTTTTATATATGTATAGGTTGAAAGTATAAAAAAAATTTTTTAATTAGGAAATATTTTTTGTCAAATAATTTTCTTTAAATAACAATTTATTTGATTTGGTTGCATATTAAAAGAATTGCGAAAATAATAGTTACACACAACAGGATCTGAACTGGAAACTTCTAATCGTACGTAAAAAGAAATAAATTTCTTCCGATAACCGATTCTAGCGTTATATACTTTTCTCGTTCGATTCCAAAATTTTTTGCCAGTACTGTAAATAAATATTATACATAACGTAAATTATAAATTTTCAGTGCTGGCAGTGAATTTTGAAACACAGCCTATATTTAATGTTCGGTAATGAGCTCTATTGGTTCGATATAATAGGCACACGATAAACAATAATTTAAACTTTAAACGATAATTTCTTGTAAACTATTGCGCATTGGCAACAGTTATTATACTGTGTAGTAGTATGAGGGGTATACTGCAACATATTTCAAGGTTGGCAAAATCTATAATGTCAAAGGTTTGGTCTCCCCTTGTAAGAAATTAAAAGTTTCTCTCTATTTGTCTTTTTAATACAATTTCATAATACAGTTAGATTGTTACAATTAGAACAATTAAAATTAATGCCCTCATTATTATTTTTTCTTATAATTTATAATTTGATGTATAATTTAGCATCTGATATTTATTTATTTAATGCTAAGATTGAATTTGAAATCCTCAGTTTACAATACTTTTTATAAAGTTAGAAACAATTGTATTAAAATTACACTGGAAACTTAGAATATTAAAATAACTGACGAGGAAAAGCACGGAAATGTCATCCTCCGATACGAACCTTTAATTCATTGTAGTATGGATCAAAATAAAGGACATGTATTTTTTTATGCACAAAATAAGGGACACGTATTTTATAAAAAAATACGTGTCCCTTATTTTGATTTGTACTACAACGTATTAAAGGCTTGTCAAAATCGGAGGACGACACTTCCGTACCTTTCTTTGTGAGCTGGATGTGCGAGCGAAAGAAGAAAAGAAAAATGTTGAATTTGTTAAAGTAATTATAACATTTTGTAAAGAATGTTTACAGAAAGTGAAAATACTGAACATACAATACAACCAAGTAGACAAGATCATCGGGGAGCATATCTGATTGACAGAAGTCCGACTTATTTCGAGCCATTGTTAAATTACTTGAGGCATGGCCAAATAATATTGGATACCAATGTTAATGTAGCTGGTATATATTCACGAAACTTGTTAAAATCAATATGACATATTTGTTGTAGTGAGGCTAATATTTTACTTACAGGTGTGTTAGCAGAAGCTTGTTTTTACGGTATTGAAGGTGCTATTCGAATTCTAACTACAATGTTGGAGAAAGAAGAACTGCAAAAGGAGGGTCTTGTATCTCTAACTCGCAAAGATGTACTTAAAGCTATCATGTCTACACCAACAAACGCAGAACTTAGATTCCAAGGAGTTGATTTTGTAAGAGCCGATCTTTCAAAATTGGATCTTAGGAATATTAACTTCAAGGTAAAATGACATTTATTTTATGTAGTGCAATGGATAAAACAAACGGATAGAGTGTGATGCAATTTTTCGCATTCAATCTCATGAGATCTATTAAAGTGATATATAAATTAAATAGAGTAAATAGTAAACAGCTTGTATTTTTTTTATGCAAAGCAATACAGGAAACAGTAGTTAACATTGAGGAGACTAATGTGATGTACTTAGGATGTCATTTATTAATCGTAGTTACGTATTCATGATCGCATAAAATAACATATTAAAAAGAAGTATATAAGAAAAACTACGTTTCAACTACCACGGAGTAGTAGTCGAAACATATAGCTTTTCTTCATCAGCAGTAATAAATAAATAAATGTTTAGTACTAAGGTGGATATATTATCATTGTCAAGCCAAACAACAAAACCGAAAGAAACAGCTAGCCATTGCAATTTGATCAGTGATTAACTCAAGATCAAATCATTACGATAAAAATGTATGTTACAAAGACATCTAGATTATAAAATTACAGTCCATAAATACCAGGTAGAATAAAAAAAATCGTCCATAATTAATTCTTCGTTCCGTAGCGAAAATGGGTCAAGTCGAATCAATAAAAATACATCGTGTAGAATTGTCAAAATTATACAATGACGTATGATCAATGTGATAAAATAGAAATGTAATCGTTACAATCGAAACAAGAATTATGTCTATTATTCTCGATCGTTTGCTTTTAGCGTTTTTGGTTATCACGAAAACTAACGAATGACTGCAGTCACATTCTATACGACCTACTGTTATTTTTTTCAAGTAAACACATTGAAGCATGAAAAATTGCATTATGCGCTATTGACTTTAATTGATACGATAGAAATGATAACTATATTTACATTATGTTTCTCTCATTATAGTATGCCATTATGCATCACTGTAGTCTGGCAGGTGCTAATCTGTCAGGATGTTGTTTCGAACGCGCTGATTTATCCAACGCCAATTTGCAAGGCGCTCAACTTGTATGTGTCAAAATGTCATGCGCAAATCTAGCTGCAGCCAATTTGCATTCGTGTAATTTTGAAGATCCTGGTGGTCTACCGGCAAACATGGAAGGTGTAAATTTGAAAGGTGCTAATCTTGAAGGCAGTAATATGGCAGCCGTCAATCTCCGAGTAGCTACATTAAAAAATGCTATTCTTAGAAATTGTATTTTAAGATCAGCTGTTTTAGCTGGTGCTGATTTAGAGGTACTTATCTCATTATTATGTATGCTACTTTAGAATAGAGATTATCTTAATACATTTCTTAAAATTTCTATTGTTTTTATTGTTATATTTATGTGTAATGAAATACATATACATGTTTGTATCATTTTTAGTGCTGTGATTTATCTGGCTCCGATCTACAAGATGCAAATTTGCGCGGCGCAAATTTGAAGGATGCTGCTTTTGAGTTAATGTTAACGCCATTGCATATGTCTCAAACAATACGATAACAATGAACGTCATGCTGCACATGCTGCAGCTTTAATTCTGTAATAAACACATTTTATAGTTTTATATTATTTATAGTAACATTTGAATGTATTTAGCGTTATATCATTACGATATATTATTTTTTGTGTTTTTTTTTTAAATACGATATGTAATCATTCTGAAATTAACAGAGATTAATAGTAAATTGCAAACGTAGCATTTGTTTGTGTGTACACGTGCTTACGTGTATATAATGTTTTCATTATTATTTTATTTGTAACATTATGTAAAAGACAAAGCGATTGATGTATAAAACAGTGATATTTTTTATTTTCTTATGTTAATTTTGTATATTTTTCTTTTATTTTAACAAATATTTTAGTCTTTATAATATGTTACATCTTTTTCTGTCTTTTTGTTAATGCTTAAATAAATTATCCATGTAAATATTTCATTATATAATCTTGTTATATTTTATAAGTAATAGGCAAGTAGGAGTTTTCTGGATGTGATCGAGTATCTCTTGTGAAGGGGATTGCGATATAGCGAGAGCACCTTCGAATAAGTAATAAATATCTGATATTAATCTAAAGTATTCTCAATTTGAAATAATATGTGATTTATGCAGTTTTAAATAGTTACATAATAAGAAACTAAATGAGGAATTCAAATACATATTTGACAGTAAAAATAAATCTAGATCAGTAAATAGAAACTGTTTTACATATGATATATTTTTTATCTATTAGTTTGTTAATGGGATTTTTCTAAGAAAAATATGAGTAGTTCAAAATAAAGGTGATAAAAATATAAATGAAAGATACATGTCACTACAATATAGAAGTCAAGAATATACAAAATTTTCCTGTTTATATTCTGATGTACTACTGTAAATAACAGTATATACATATAACAAATAAAAATGTAACATTCCATCTACACATTATAGTGATATATTATAGTAATCTACATATTATATAATGCTTAAATAGTAACAAAGCTTAAATTTAATTTACGAGTTTACATATTTGAAATATTCGTTGCAAGTTGTATTTAATTGTAATTAATTTAATATTCCATATCATATTTTATACTTCAATAAGTTTAATACATGTGTAAATAATAGTGTGTGAAATATGTTATAATTATTGTTGAATATTTTGATGTTTCTACATATAATGTAGAAGACATAGAGAGGAGGTAAAATATATTAAATATTTATATTTTTTTGCATTAAATTTTAATGAAAGATTTTACGTATTTTTCTTTTTTATTTTAACTATGTAAAATTTTCTTGTATACTAACATAATAATATAAATAAAAAAATTTGTTTAAGTGCAAAACTTGATATAACATTATAAATGCGATTATAAACATAATCTATTGTACAATAATGACGTCATATTATATATTCAATATGTCGCAATAATTGCACTGAGATGTCACAACACATTAATTTTCACAAAATAAAATTTCCAAATAATATTTGTCAACAAAAATTAGGCTAATTCAATTTGAGATATAAATATGTTACAATTATTTAAGAAACTGTTTAATTTTTTATTTAAGTTTGCCGTGCAGTGAATATAATATTGAATATAATATCTAATATATAATATATACTTATGTTATATTTCATGTAACAATATTTCTACATTATAATTTAAAAATATGTGTGCATTTTTATAAGCATATATACAAGGTATCCTGAAATTCGCGATTCAAAATACTATTGTAGCAAGAAGGTTTTCAAAAAATCAAATAAAATAGCTATTCGTTGATTTTTATTTTAAACGTTAATTTTTTGAGATATAATGGCCTAAAGCTGGTTAATCAGAGAATACATTTAGACGATTGCTCGTCATGTGTTCACTAATACTACCGTTCGCGCGACTCACGGACATGCGACTATCTAAACATAGTTTGTCAAAATATAATCGACAGTGATTAATAGCGATTAATTAATAGATTATTAGTAAAGTTAGTTCGACTATTTGCTATCGTTGGATAAAAGGAAGGCCCCATTAACGCACGATACAATAGCACATGCACATTCATTCAAATTAAACATTGCCTAGAATTTGTTTTTGTATGTACCATCAATCAAAATACGTGTTACTTACTTTCATCTTAGAGCCTAATTTTTAACTAGATTTTGAAAACAATGTGAAGAAAATCCTTATATTTCAAAACATATTCTTATCAAAACAAGAGTGGAAAATACCGCATACTGCTATGTACGAGACATCTTTTGAATGTTCTTTAGATGTCTATTCAATCTGTTATATGCTAAAATCACGAATTGATTTAGATTAGTATATGCATCTGTATTTTTATTATAAAAAGGATTAAATTATTTATAATTGTAATGACGAAATTTATAGTTATTATATATCATGAATGAAATAAATTCTTTTTCTTATAAACGTATCTTTTCAAATATTAAGCTTTCATGTTAATTTAAGCTTTAGTATTAATGAATTATGCTCTTCACATTGTTTTCAAAATCGAACAGAAAATATTTTATCGTGAGGGGAATGCAATTGGAAAAGATAAGGTAACATATATATAATTTCAAATGGCAAGAGGCAACACAAATAATTAGAAAATATATTATACTCAAATTTTTACGTGGAAGCAAATATAATGGATTATAGGATTTTTTTCAATGTATGTAATTAGATACGCATGTGCAATAATAAGTGAAATTAAAATCTATACGTGAAGTAATAAAAATAGAAGAAGAAAATATTATTTTCGGCCACAAATCTTGGTGCTGAATAATATTTCTGTATCAATTTTTTTAAATACATTTTTTAGTTTCATTAATTGTGCACACGTTGCACATATATAACATTTATTATATGCGTACATGCATTATACACGCACGCACGTATTTATGTATATTTATATATGCATTTTTATACGCTTATATTTGTATATAGATACATGTATTTGTATAAGTGCAATCCATAATACAATATGTTGAATATATTTTGCAAAAGCATGATAAATAAAACGCTAGCAAAAGTCCATATTAAGCTGATAAAACGAATCTTCTGTTTAACTATGCAGAGCTCACTCAATTGCGCAATATCGTGCATCTATAATAAAAGGTAATAAAAGTATAAGCATGTATGTTGCACCGATTTTCTTTTAAATGGTAAAACTTTGATATTTCTATCAAAACTTACCAGGTGTTATGGATCTTATCCAATCGATATAACGTCCTACTCGCATTGAGACACCAGGAAAGTTTCCTGCACAACCTATACCGGAAGATATAATACCAACTAAGACAAGTCTACCCGTCTCAGGATCCCGCCATAGAAGAGGCCCGCCACTGTCCATCTATGGCACACAAACGGAAAAAAACTTACGGCTTGAGGATAGTTTCGCATTACAATTCTTGAATAATTGTCCATTAAGTACTACCATTAACCATTGTATTTAAATTCACAAAAACGATCTCTTCACCTGACAAGTATCCTTTCCCTTAGTATAAGTACATAAATCTTGGTCGGTTATTGCCCTTGTATTGCCAAACATGTCTTGACATTTTCCAAGAGTTATTACATTTAAATCCACTCCTTGAAGCTTAGTCGCTTTAGAGCCTCCAAATTCCAGCATACCCCAGCCTAACGATTAAATTAAATTAAAACAAATAATCGATTATTGTGGAAATACTTATGATGTAAACAATTTAGTAAATAACAAGGTGACAATCCATTGCGCATAATGGCAAATGAGCTCAATTTCTCGACCAATCAGAAATTGAGTTCATTTATAACGAACTATATCTCAAAACTTGATTGACTGCCATGATTCCCAATTTCTTCAATTCACTACGCATCCATCGGAATGGGTCACCTTGTTATTTACACCATGAAAATACTAACCTAAGGCAGTGACGATACTACCAACGAAAGAATTGCTCATATGTTGAAATGGTAAGCAAGCTGGACCAACCTCAGCACTAAACTTAATGTTTTCAGAAGTCTTACAAACAGCGACGTCATTGAAATTTGTGCTGTAATAAGGATGAATGTCGTATCTGACCACGGGGTACACTTTGGTTGCTTTGGTTTCATCACCTATCCACAAAATATATTGTACAGGTTTTGTATAGGCTTCAATATAATAGAGGAGAAGAGGGTATTATGGCTACTGTGGACATTATGGCTACCACCATTATCTCTAATAATGTCCACAGTAGCCATAATACCCTCTTCTCCTCTACCAAATATATTAAAAATTTCATATATACTAAAAAGTCATATATTACGAGGGCTATTGCAAAAGTTTCGGGAAAAGGTATGAAAAAACAAAATAAAGTAAAGTAAATAATAAAAATAAAGTAAAAATGCACTTATTGCTTTTCAAAATATTCTCCCTTATAATCAATACACTTTTGCGTTGGAACCAGTTGACGAAGCACTTTTTCCATTCAGAAGATGGTATATCAGAAACGTGACTTTTGAATGCTTCCACAGCCTTTTCAGGTGTTGAAAAACAGCTTCAGGGTTTCATGCATTTTATTCTTGACAAACGGGCACAAAAAGAAATCATTTGGACTTAAATCCCCACATAGCAATGCATATCCTTAGGATATCCTATTTTGATCGGATTGATCTTATTCTGATCCAAAATGTAAAATCATCTATATGACATCCTTAGGATATTTGTAATTATCATTAAAGTTCTTAGGATATCCTATTTTGATCTGATAAATTTTTTTATTACTGTAATATACAAATGCATTTTATCTTTCAATACATATACAATACTTATAAC
>QKQZ01044531.1:0-11115 GCA_003595255.1 Solenopsis fugax | reverse complement strand
GCTTGAGATTGCCGCTGAGGCTGGCGCTCCCAAGTAAGGCCACGACCCCCGGGACGTGACAGTTAAAATTTTGGTGGCAGCGGTGGGATCTTCGAATATAAATGTTCGAACATAATTGTTCGAATACATCATAATTCGACCAGGTCACAAAGGGATTGAATCCGCAAGCCTTATTAGTAGTTAACAGCCGATTTATATCACTTTCGGGAAGTTGTGCAACGCATAAAACCAAAATGCCTACTACGCGTTCACAAGAAACAACCTCTTCAAACCCCCCTTCGCGACCCTCTTCGGAAGGAGGTCAGGATGGCGCCAGTGGTGGCTACACATCCTTAACTCCAGCAGAATTAGAAATTATTAACAGGAAAATTGCTGAAAAGGAAAAGTTGCTGCGTGAAGCCAGCATGTTGAAACGATAACAAGACGAAATAGAAAAGATTCGTAGAGAAGTTGAGCAAGAGCGACCCTCAACGGACCTGACCATGGATTCCCGGCTAGCTCACCTTGAGCATGCCATAACATCACTAACTACAAGTCTACCTGAACAACTGAATATAATGTCGCAGCGCATCACTGACTTGTATGGGAGAGCCGCTTACGACGCACATAGAATTGAAGAACCAATACCACCAATTCGAAGTGAAGGACCAAGATCTCCAACAATACTAACTTCCCCTGTCCGTTTGAAAGATGTTATAGATAGCATTCCGAAATATGATGGACATAAACTGTCCGTGTTTTATTTTTGCAAAATGTGTGAACGAGCACTTAATCCCATTCCGCCACACCAAGAATATCATTTGGTACAATTGATACTCAACAAGTTACATGGGCACGCATACGCTGCAATCGAGGGCTCCGAATTTCACACAGTGCATGAGTTAATACGAAGATTGAGGAAAATATTCGGCCCTAACAAATCTACCGACCAGTATCGCGGAGAATTGGCCAATATATATATGAAGTCACATGAGAATTTATTTGACTACATTGAAAGAGTCAAAGAATTAAAAACCGCCATATTGGACGGCGAGACTAATGAAGGTGGATATCTCAGTTCAGTTGTTAAGGAGTCTGTTGAATACACCACTAAGGAAAGTTTTGTAAATGGCCTACCATCAGACCTACTTATTAGAGTAAAATTGGAACGATGCGAAACCTTGGAGGAAACAATAATGACCACTATACAGCTCTCCAAGCAAGTGGAAGCCGAAGCGCTCCGGAAGAAAAGTTATCCTGCTAAAATTAATACATTTCGGGCAGATGTACCACGGAAACTAACTCAATACCAAGGAGCTTCTATGCCAAATAACCCACGAGAGACCGGACAAGGTCCTTCTCCATTTATTAGACCACTTATCCCTGGACAACCTGGACCCAATGCCCCTCAGATCTGCTACTACTGCAAGACACCCGGACATTTCATGAATGAATGTCGTAAATTGGCCTATCGACGAGGCGTCGAAGGAACAACTAATACTACTTCCCCAAAATCTGGAAATGTACAGAGCGTCCCGGCAGCAAGCGGCGTCCACCGGGATGCGACCCCACCCGGACGCCCCGCAACGAATGTGTTAACCCTCCAAAAACCAGCAGTCATACCCCTTCCTACCCTACTCGAATAAATACCAAGGTTACTGAAGATAAATCAGGAAAATTCCCTACTATCACGCTCTCATCTCTGACTCAATGTACTTATCTAATTGATTCGGGATCAAGAGCAAACTTGATTAAACAAAGCTCTGTACATCAGTTCGTCCCCTGGGCAAATGAGAGAGTGCACACTCTCAAGGGCATAGCTTCGCAAACGATACAAACTATGGGATCTAAAATGATATCGCTGATGGGAAAACCTGTTTTATTTCACATAATCCCGGATTCAGCTGGAATACTTCAAGATGGAATTTTGGGAAATCACTTTCTCCAAGATAATGCTGCTAGTGTGGATTATAAGAATCAATGTCTATACTATGATAATAACAGCATTCCTTTTTCTGAGCAAGCGAATGTAAAAATTGAGGGAAGAACAGTCTCCCCGTTTTATCTGACGATTATTAATCCAGAAAAACAGTTTGGTTATGTACCACGAACAACTTTAACGAAAGGAGTCTACTACGGAGACGCTATTGTAACCAACATCGGTGGAAAGGCATACTTGCCTATAATAAATGTAAATGAAATAAGTTACAAGATTGAGATACCTTTGGTAGAACTGGAAGATTTTGAGCTTATGGAAACATCTGAAGACAAAACTCATGAGCACCTGGTGCCTGAGTACACGTCGGATCGCGAGGAGGAAACCTCTGTAAATACTACTGAGACCCGAGGGCACACGGTAGTTCAAGTTAATTCCTCAATGATATCCGATTTTTGTGATGCTAATGATAGCGGGTCATTGGTAAACCCTCAGTTCACAAATGATTACGTCACCGAGACCCGAGGGCACACGGTGATTAATCCTGTTTATGGCCTTGAGCCTAATGAATCTCGTTTTAGCTCAATACTTCCGCTTCTGAGACTAGATCATCTGAATCCCGAGGAAAGGGACAGTATGATATCTTTGATTAAAAAATATGAAGATAGATTTCATTTACCAGAAGAGCGGTTGGGAGTCACAAATGCCGCACAGCACTTTATACCCACCACCAATGAAGCTCCAGTACATACCAAACAATATAGATTTCCCCCTATACATAAGACCGAAATTGATGCCCAGGTGCACAAATTGTTAGCTAATGGATTAATTGAAACTTCAAAGTCCCCTTACAGTTCCCCAGTGTGGATAGTCCCCAAAAAACCTAATTCTTCCGGCAACAAGCGCTGGAGAATGGTGATAGATTACAGGAATTTGAACGAGAAAACTATCGGAGACGCATACCCCCTACCCCATATCTCAGATATATTAGATCAACTAGGAAGCGCTAAGTACTTTTCAGTCCTTGATCTGGCATCCGGATTTCACCAAATCCCAATGGCACCTAAAGATGCACCCAAAACAGCATTCTCCACACCATATGGACATTATCAATTTAAAAGGATGCCCTTCGGACTTAAAAACGCCCCTTCTACATTTCAAAGGCTCATGGATAATGTATTATCCGGATTACAAGGTAATGAGTTATTTGTATATATGGATGACATCGTCATTTATGCCAGATCTCTCAAGGAACACGAGATAAAATTTGAAAGATTAATGAAGAGACTAAAGGATGCTAATCTCACCCTACAACCTGATAAGTGTGAATTCTTGCGTCGAGAAGTTGCTTATTTAGGGCATATCATATGCTCTGACGGTGTCAGACCCGATCCTAACAAGGTACAATCTGTATCGGAGTATCCCGCTCCAAAGAATCCCAAAAATATTAAGCAGTTTCTAGGACTAGTTGGATATTATCGCCGATTCATTCCTAATTTTTCCAAAATTGCAAAACCATTAACTGATCTTTTAAAGAAAAACTCTACTTTTGTGTGGCAATCAAAGCAAATAGAAGCCTTTGAAAAGCTAAAAGCATTATTATGCTCGGAACCCATCCTACAGTACCCTGATTTTAGTAAACCATTTAACTTAACCACAGATGCATCTGGCTATGCCATCGGCGGTGTACTCAGCCAAGGTGACGTCGGTAAAGACTTACCGATAGCTTACACTTCCAGAGTTCTGAATTCCGCAGAACAGAATTACTCCACTATTGAAAAGGAGTGTTTGGCAATAATTTATTGTGTGAATCATTACAGACCCTATCTGTATGGGAGAAAGTTTACTATAATTACAGATCACAAACCATTGGTATGGTTACATTCCGTGAAGGACCCCTCTTCTAGATTATGGAAGTGGCGCATCAAGTTAGGAGAATATGAATATGAAATACAGTATAAGAAGGGAACGCTAAACAGCAATGCAGATGCATTGTCAAGGAATCCGCATGTTAACCCAGTATTGCCTATAAGAACTCTAGACGAATCAGGAAGTATCTCATCCAATGAAAGTGACAGCGATAACGACGATCGCGACAATGCATCCCTTCTGGAAGAAGATTTCGAGGAACCCTCTGATGATGATGATGATGATGCTCACTCATATCAAGAAATTATAGATCCTGCAACAGCACCTTGCGATATAAGAGAAGTAACTCCGAACTTGCAACCTCCAGAACAATTAAAGATAATCGAAACCCGCGATAATCTGATACACTACCACGATAATCATGTAATATTTACTTTACTAAATGGAATACCTTTTGACAATGGAGCCCTAGAATATCAGAAACAAAATTCACTACCTAAATATAAGGACCTTGCTTATGAAAGAGCTCACGTCAGACCTATAGGTAAAAACCATGTATTAATTTCAATTCCAATAAAACTTGATCATCGAACCCCTATAGAGCCACAGAACTTAGATAATTGTCTGCAGTCCTTGTTGGATGTAGTCACCGAACTAAATCTGGAATCCATTAGTCTCAGCAAGACTGATCGCTTTGATGATCTCCCATGGCGATACGTATTTAAACGAATCCGCGATCATTTGAGGGATGTACCACTTTGCCTTACTATATGTGGAAACATGGTGCAAACGCCTACTCCCCAGGAACGCGAAGCTCTAATTGTAGAAAATCATTCTTCTGCGCTTGGAGGTCATAAGGGAGTAACTAAAACATATAATCGATTAAGAGTGAATTATTACTGGAACACTATGAAAAAGGACATACAGGAATTTATTCGAAAATGTCGCAAATGCCAGGTAAAAAAACTAACGAGAGTAAAAACTAAACAGCCCATGATTATTACTGATACCCCTGGCACTGCATTTGACAAAATCTCTTTAGATATAATGGGACCCCTCCCCATTACCAGCAAAGGTAATAGATATTTGCTCACCATCCAGGACTTACTAACTAAATATTCTGTAGCAGTCCCCTTGAGAGAAACAAAATCTCTGGCAATTGCAAATGCCTTTTTGAAATACTTCATATGTATATACGGAGCTCCCAGAGCAATTCTTACTGATCAAGGAACCAATTTTCTCTCAGCACTGATACGACATTTAACAAAAAAATTCAATATACAACATTTCAAGACTACAGCTTATCATCCACAATCTAATGCATCTCTAGAGAGATCCCATCACGTCTTAATGGAATACTTGCGAACGCAAGTGGATAAGGAAAAGAACTGGGATAATTATATAGAACTAGCGATGTTCTCATATAACACCAGCGTTCATGAAGGAACCCAATATTCACCCTTTGAATTAGTTTTCGGAAAGCTAGCTCGCTTGCCCTCTGCACATGTACCTATTGAGGATAATTTAGAATTAACATATCAAGAATATTTGACTGATTTATTCGACAAAATATATGACTTGCAGAATGACGCTCGCCTCAATCTAATACAGGCTAAACAAAAGAGTAAAGTATACTATGACAAAAAACTTAATCAAAAAAATTTTACGGTAGGATCTAACGTGTTTTTACTAAGGGAGCTCTTAAAGGAAAATTCGCTACCCAATATTGCGGACCATACCGTGTCGTGGAACTACTTCCTAATAATAATGCTAAAATTTTGATTAATGATAAGCCCCGTACAGTGCACATGGATAAATTAAAACTTTCATATATTGAACCAGGATGACGCTTCAATAACATTCTATGTGTTCACAGACTGTATTGGCATCACCTCATTCCACATCATTCCACACCAGGCCCTTCTGAAGTTATTATCGGCTCTTATGGTCTACCACGATCTAAGGACCGTAGTACTACTGAGCCCAAGGCTTCGTGATACCGAATTCAAAACGATACCTTTGCCCCAGTGCTAACATACACTTTAAAATTTCACTTATACCGTCTTCATCTACGAGAAATTAAGTCGCAGTTTCTGCCAGGTGGTCCTCTTAAATTCAATACAATAATGCAAAAGACAGTATATTCTTGAATATGTGTCCACCATACGGAATAAAGCGCGATACCTTACTTTACGAGGACTCTTATCGCCCATGGCTTGATACCTCGCTCTGTTGTATTTCGCTTTTCTATCGACACCGAGTTCACAACGGTATAATTTGCGATGAATGCTACGAGGATCAATCCCCGTATGCTTATAGTTTCTACGATCAAATCAATCGACACTATATTCATATCGGAATTAATGAGCAATTTGAAAAGTGCCTAATCTGTGACGTAGTGATCCCGCGAAATCGGCCTACCAGTTCCTGCCCAATCTGTAATGACACATTATACAATTTTGTTCAATACTTGCGTTATTCCAACGACAGACCGTACGATAATGAAGAACCCACAATTATATCAATATCCGAGACTAGTACTCGCATGATAAACGATGTCTAAGAGCAAATTCGCATAAATGCTACCCCTTGTCACAGAAATAATGCACCCACGGTGAATAACCGTAATCAAAGCCGCCGTTTAAAATAGTTGGAATCTTCGCATTTTACCCGGAACTTAATGACAAAAGTTAAATGATAATTCTCCCTCTTTGGAATGACAGGATCCATGAATAAT
This sequence comes from Solenopsis fugax, assembly GCA_003595255.1. Taxonomy (NCBI): domain Eukaryota; kingdom Metazoa; phylum Arthropoda; class Insecta; order Hymenoptera; family Formicidae; genus Solenopsis; species Solenopsis fugax. Next base: position 4,594 of record QKQZ01044531.1, on the reverse strand, counting down.
AATTTATTACGCCCATTAGTCCTTGCCCATCCCGAGCGATATGTGATATCATGCGTCAGGGGTGTCAGGTATCGCTACACTATTAATGGCCGTCCAGGTTATACCTGTGAGGAATGTACGAAAACCCGTTACAATAATCGTGAGATGGCGCATGGATTCATGGACGGATACTGGAGACCTGGTACATGCATGATATGCAATAGGTCTCTTGTAAGAACAAGGCCATTAGCCTCTTGCCGAATGTGTCTATTAGCTTATAAGTCTCTTATGAATAGCCTTGATTTTCTTGGGATTGGTAAGGCTCGAATTGCCCACCTCGCTTATGATATCAATACCCATGAAATCACCGAATTACTTTTGCGAGAACCTTCGATTTAAAAGAAGCTACTTTCCTACAAGAGGTACTAATGTAAACTCATGTAAAGGAAAAATTTTCTATCGAAATTTGAAACTCTATTAACCTTAACATATAATGTTGCGTTATACTTTTATGTAAATATATATATATATATATATATATATTTGTGTATCAATAATAATTAAAATGACTAACAGCGTCCCCAAAGAACATGAAATTCTATCAATATGTTGTTAGAACAACTTCGTAAACATGTTTAAAATTTCGACTTCAAAGAGAAAATTGCATCGATTGCAAGATCTCGCATTACCACATGTAGCCGATAAAGTATTGCGAGACGCCTCTAAGTTAAGTTTTCGATTAAGTATTAATGTTTACTTCTATAATTTCCCTGGATATCGGGTAATTAAGAAACATGGCTATGTTGACGTTGTTAAAGAAACGGTAAAATTTTTAGTTACCTACGACGATAGAATTGCTGTCGATGGTAGCATGTGTCTCTCATCAATTCTATCTAAGGACCAAGCATTAAGGTTGTTCCAATACCTTGTCCTTTTCGGTTTAACTGTTCATAAGGATGAAACAGGATTATTTTACTATGAAGAAAAATTCTTACCATATCATATTATTAAAAATAATTTAACCACTTTCGAAGACACGTCCAGATGGTCTTTAGAAAGGTGGCAGGAGTATTTTAATCTGTGGGATAAATATACCCCGTCTAAACCTAAACCACTGTTTGGTTATTATTTTCTCCCTGATTCATCCTTACGTACAAATTTAAAACAACAAGATTAAACATACATAGTGTAAGTTACTACCTTCTTTACACGCCGTACACAGCGTTCACTTCCACTTAATATACAGAAAATATAATAAAATGATTAAGCTCTTAACATCAACGAACCAATTATTTCGACTGCAGGACCTCGCACTGTCTTGTGCAGCCGACAATATGTTGCGAGACGCCTCGAAGCTTAGCTTCCTTAAACGTTGACGTTTATCTCTATAACTTTTCAGGATTTCGGGAAATTGAAAATTTTGATTACATTAATATAATTGGTGAGAAGACGAAATTTCAAATCATGAAAGATAAAAGAATCGCTGTTAATGGGACAGAGTGCCTCTCAGCAATCATATCTAAAGATTAGGCATTAAGTTGGTTCGAGTATTTTGACCAAAAAATAGGCCTATCCATTTATACGGATGAAACGGGAATCTTTTATTATGAAGGAAAGTCACAACCCTATTACTTTATCAAGAATAATTTGCATACTCTTGGAGACACCTCCAAATGGTCTCATTATGATTGGAAGAGATATTTTTCCCTATGGAATGCATATGGTCCATTATCTCTCTCGATTCATCCGAATAAATATTATAAAAATTAAATATACTCGCTTGTCTTACCCTAATAATAATATCAAATAGTCTAAAAGAAATAAAAGAAAAAACACATTTAATCGAATGGTGTTAGTATTAAGTTTAAACTAGAAATATGAAGAATGAATGAGCAGTGAAAAGATGGAAAGGGAAGAAGTAAATAAAATTTTGTGAACAATTCTTGTGTTGCAGACAATGTCTTTAGTACTAGCGATTGTATTGTTTGTAAACCCCGTGGCATCTCTCATCGGATTTGACTGTGGTGGACAACTTTCGAACATTACTACCATGTCCTTACTCGATGTTGGAGAGTGCAACCTCAATCTGAAGAAACCTAATACTACAGACGTATACATCCAACTCTTGCAACTTTCGGAGTATAATCATGCGGAAGTTCTACAATGCAAGGTGGAGATTTCCCGCACCATATATCACTGCGGCATGCATTCGCATATTAGTGCCGTGAAGAATGGAAGAGCAGATTATCTTCACGAAACTGGATACACCCAGTGTCTTAGGATGTTCCAGGATGGAGTGATCTCTCTCGGAGTTGACAATGTTTTACAAGGAATTAAAGCTAATCAGACCACCACTCGGAGTATTACGCTTGGAGGAAGGATCAATAATGATGGAACCTGTAAAGGAATACAGTACTCTGATCCTTACGGAACATGGGATGACGTAGTCGTTCAAGGAATTGCAAGGATAACTTTGAAATCATCCTATGTCCCTGTCCAACTGGGCATAGGAAGAATAATATTAAAATCTGGAACCATTTGTCCGCTGAAGGAAGGATTTTGCATAGACTCGGAGTACGGATACTCCTATTGGAAGCCCGTGCCCACGACAGCATGTGATTTTCATCAGTATGATGTCCTGTACGAGGGCATGGCTACCAAATTTTTGGAGGACGTAACGGACTCATCTTCTCCTGTGATTTACAGTTTGATCACTCAGGACACTACATTCGCTTTAACCAAAACTAAGGAGCAACCTCTATGCGGATACACTCTCTTCCGCACTGAACACCCAAAATTATTCATATTGGAAACACGGAAGGGAGAATCACCACTTAAGCGCGGACACATCCCCATGGAAAATTTGGACATTTTTATCTATATGAACTCCAAGTTCGTCTACGTAGAAAAACATCTACGCCGTCAAATGACTAGCTTGTATTACAACATTATACAGCAAAAATGCGAACTGGAAAGACAGGTACTCACAAATGCCTTGTCTTACGCTACTCTCCAACCAGACGAGTTCGCATACCGTCTCATGAGAGGACCAGGATACATGGCCGTAGTTGCAGGAGAAGCCATCTTCTTTATCAAATGCATCCCCGTCGATGTCATCCTGAGGAAGACTGAAAAGTGTTACCTCGAACTACCTGTAACATTAGCTAATAGCTCTTGGTTTCTCAAACCCAAGTCACGAATGCTTACTAAATTTGGAAACCAGATAGAATGTAACCAAGAGTTACCTACTCTGTAATCGCATTGAAGATACCTGGGTACAATTTGCACCTAAACCCCAGGTGCGACAACTACCTCCTCAACAAATGCAGCCACTGACTTCTCCCACTTGGAAATACTAAACACCAGGACCTCTCGCAGTTAGCGGGATTTACTCTGAAGGAGATATTGAGCGATTAAGAGAACATATTATGTTTCCTGCTGAGAAGCCAGCTCTTCTCAACTCAGTCGCCAGAGGATTGACTGGCCATTGGTCCGGCTCGGACGGTGTCTCGCTCTACAACTTATTGGATGAGGAAGCCCTCAATAAAATTGCCGAATCCGCTGCATCGAGAGTATGGAAAGGGTTCGTAACATTCGGATCCGCTACAGCAGGAATATTTGGCATATTCCTAATCATTCGGATAATCAAAATTATAATTGATACCGCCATCCATGGATACGCCCTTCATACTGCTTATGGATGTAGTATGCATCTACTGGGTGCTATGTGGAGCTCAATTACACACCTACTTCTCCATCTGGCCCGACCAATACAGCAAGGGAAGGACACCGAGGAAGGGTCACCTCCCGGTCAGCCCCAGCCAAGCCGTGAAACTACAACTGGATCAACCCTACACTACTTCATTCATCCCAACCACCAGATGCCCAAACCAGAAACATCAAATGTGGAACCAATAGCACCGGTAAATCCCAAATCCCATAACTACGATATTTTAACCAAGCGACTAGAAGTACTAGAACAAATTACTCCAAAAACGTCGTAATTTGTTCTGAAAAAGGGGGAAGGTGTGACGTCCCGCGACGTCTAATTTTTCTTTCACCCCTCTTTTTTTTTTATTCTTATTCAATAATCATCAAAATATACTAACCACTACTTAATTATATATAATCGTTCATAATCGTCTAATATTATATGATTCTTCAATATGCCAGTTAATGGACCTTACGCATTTTATCAATTTAGATACAATTATAAACAATTGTAAATTATCATTGTCAAATAATTGTTTTTCATATGACGAAATTTTAGACATAGGGATATCATGGTTAAATGTTCATCCTAGCAAAATTTGTCATTAACAAAAAGGGATTTGACTCCCTCTATAAAATTCCATAGGTAGTTCAAGTAACTTTAGATATCAAAAATTTATGTTATCAACAAATTGAAGTTAAGATATTATTTAATAAAAAACTTTGTTTAAGTAAAATTAATCTACTCAATCTCCTCTACAAGGAACCATAGAAAAATTAAGAGACTAATATATCGAGATTTTTGGAAAATCTTTCCAGTTAATTGACATGTTACACTTTAACCTGCACAAGTCATGTTTTTGAGATCTATAAAGCCACCAGAAACCAAAATTAAAGTCAGTTT
>QKQZ01044530.1:211-30274 GCA_003595255.1 Solenopsis fugax | reverse complement strand
ATTATATATTATATTTTATATTTTATATTTTATATATTATATAATTAATATTATATAATCTTTCTTGCGCTCAAAAGTAGTTCATTGCTATACACGCATGTCTCTATCTGCAAAAAAATGGTCGCAAGAAGATTTGTTTTTACCGCATATATTATAGTTGCTCTTCAAGATGACTGTGTGAAATCGACAAAAATAATAAAAAATTAACACGATGAAACGTGTAGTTTCTTAAGTATCTACCTGCGTGCAATACATAAAAAGAGTTTTCTTTTTTTTTTTTTCATAAAAGCCACGACCTGAATTCGTGCAACTGGAATTCAAACATTGCAATTGACTTTTTATGATTACAAAACTATCTTTCCATTACGAGGGTTGACACACGCTCGTAAACGAGCAGAATAGCGAGAGTTCGAAGTACTATCGAACAAGGCGAGTAAAGTACGCCGTCTCGAGCTTGGCTTGTTTGAAGCTGTGCTCGAAGCGGAACGTTCGTCGTCTTCGGGTCGTAACGCCGTAAATGGAGTGATTACGACTGACTGGCGAAGCGGAGTATGCGTCGCCGCGCCTACAAGCAGTCGTACGGATCGCAAAGAAGAAAAGAGACGGGCCTCGTAGTCCGAGAAACGATGCTGACTAATCATTCGCCGAGGAACACCCCACGTAGCTGGTCACGTTCCCTGCTGAACTGTTCTCGCTATCGGCCGGCAACTTGAAATTTGCATACGTGTGCTTGTAGATTGTAAATATCCTCTTGACCGTAACTGGACTCGTGATGACAACTGACCAGCACATCACACTTTCATGCTCACTGTTCCATAAAAAGAAGAGATAGATATATATTAAATTAATAATTATATTTTGTAATAATAATATGCTAGACGTTCAGTTTCTTTCTCGCGCAGTCTTTCCAAAAAAAAATTCTATTTTTATCTTAGAGTCCACATTTGAAAATTGACGATTTATGTATGTATTTTATTCTTAAATTGAAAATGCAAAAAACGAGAATCAAATTTATTCTCTATCCATATTTTAATCGCTAATCGGTTCTCCGCCTATCTTATTTATAATAAAGCTATTAATCATTTCATTCAACATCATTTCATTTAAAATGTACATCGAAAAAATATCTTGAAAATCAAATTCGTCAGATATCTTACTTCTTATTAGATTTTCTATATTAAGTAATAATAATTGGGGGCGGGTTGCTTCGACGCGCGCGCGCGGAAAAATGATTTAAATAGATTTATGTTGTAGGTTTCGGCATTGTGTCTGACAGCAGACGAGATCGAGGCCCAGAGAAGTGGCTGGAACCTAAATCCCAACACGCAGTATCACATTCAGACCGATGAGGGTCCGGAGAGATTTTTTCGCTTTCAAACAGCGAACGGTCAGTACAGGAAAGAGAAGAGATTGGCTGATGGCACGGTGATCGGCACCGAAGGCTGGTTGGACCCTCTCGGATATTTACGACTGAAGGATTACATAGCGGACCACGAGGGATTCCGAATACTAAGGTAATCTGATCATGTAGAAATAAAATTAATATTAGATTAAGCTGAAACTAAAATCGCTAAAGACCAATAGTAATTAAGCGCCGAGTGACGAATTCATCGCTCGAATCCTTTCAGGTCGAAGATGGTTTACGTGGGTAAGGACCGACCTATTCAGGACGCGGTGGCGGAAACAAAGAAGGTTCCAGCACAAACCGGAATCTTGGCCAGACCCAAAAGGCCACCTAATCCGTTCAGGTAAAAAAAGAGTAGTCAAAAAATCAGAAAATTAATTCATTGTGTTAAAATATAATTTGTTAGATAGGTAAATTAAAATATACATGTTGTAAATCAACTTTTTAAAAGCACTAGAAATTTATGAAAAACTTTAACCACATCATTACAGACGACCAGATCCTAACGCCGTCGTACCGCTGTCCGGCAACGACATCACTTCCGGTTATTACGTTCCGACGACCATCAGACCTCGACCAATTTCGAGAAACAATTATTACCCAAGTCGATCAGGTTACCCTTCATCTGGCCTTCAGAGCCTGGATACCTATCACCGACCACAGGCGTACTATCGCGGATCCGTAGCTCGACCACCGACTCAGATTCTCGAAGCTCCATACGATCCTACTATCGGAGGCTCGACTATCAGGTCAAGCTATCAATCGCCCATTTCTCGAAACGACGATTTCTCTCCGTACGACGGCACTCATACCACGGCGAACGGTTTCCAGTATTATTTAAGGAGACAGTATCACGAGGAGGAACGACAGCCCGAAGGCAACAACGTTGGCTCGTTCGGCTACATCGATCCGTTCGGTATCAGACGGGTGATTTATTACAAGACGGATCCGTTCACCGGCGGATTCCTCCACAAGAAGAACAATCGGTACGTCGGCTTCAATGCCACGCCGTATGATCCTCTTCCGCCTGATCTGTCCAGAACGCGGCTCTCGAGAGCCCCCCCGACGAGCTCCTCGTAACAGTTCCGTCGTTGTTCATCGCTTTGCCACGTTGTAGGCATCACGTTTTATCGCGAAGAGCTCATCATCCGATACCGCGTCGACGCTGGGTTTCGCTACGCTGGATGGCCTTGGTTCGACTCGATGATCTCGACCGCGAGACCGCTCGTCGAATCGAACTGCCGCCTGTTATCGATGCTCTCTTAAGCAATCTTTGTTGATCGTGAATTTTCCAGTCAACCAAATGGAACTAATGGACGTCGGAGAGAGGAAGAACAATGGTGAATACATATACAATACGATCTGGCGAATATAGAGATCGGTACTCTATATTCCATGGAGGAAATAGATAGAGATTCTCCGGAATTCGCGATCACCAACGTTGCTTATATAATATATAGATATATAACGTTTCTCGAAGTGCCACGAGTGATATGTCTGATGTACGACTCCGTTGTGTCAGCATCGCCAACGGTTCCCAGTATTATCCGAGATGATATAACGTTACGAGGAACGAGGGGTCGATTGAATCAGGAGACGATCGAAATGCAACGGATAAGAAGGTTCCAACAGAGAGGAGAGATAAGGATTATGTGAGATTAACACAATGACTTTTCGTCATTGAGAACCAAGGCGGCGGCTTCCTGATTCGTCGTCCTGCCTTTGTTCTGTTATTATCGCGAGCAGATGATCGGATACCGCGAGGAGAGACAACGTTAGATGCCATGCTGGACTATAACTCAGTTTTCAGGGAAGCGCGGTGGGACTTCCTTGAAAAAAAGAAAAAAAAAAGAAAATTGTAGAACGCGTACGGACAATGTTCGCCAATCTTTCTAGTTGCGTCATCGATCTATGAAACGTGCGAAGACTCGCGCTCGCTATTGTCTTCGCGCGTAAGTTTCTTTCAGTAGTCTGACATTTTAGAAAGTACATTTATTCAAATTCGAGATGCAATTGAAGCATACAAGTTTATATATACAATTATTTTATCTCCTTTAACAGTAAAATTTTTTTAGAAATTTTTATTTGAATCGTTCCTACAATTTTTATAGCTTTTATATTTTCTGACAATCTTTTCCGCTTGGCGAACATTGATGTCTGCGACAAAGAAGAACCCACCTACGGAATCAAAATAGAACGGCCGGTACTTTGGCGTGAGCGGATCGGACGTTAACCCTGCAGTGCACTATATTCTTATATTAGCGATACTCTACATATGTTACAACTTTATCGCGAGGTGTACTGGTGACTTATATCGTCGCCGAATCGCATCTTAAAGATCTCTAATGCGAGAAACGCAGTGATTATGCAAGCATGCATTGTTGTATGTTGCAGGGTTAATTCAGCGTGAGCCGCAGATCCGGAAATCTTAATAGCTTTCTATCGCCGATTCTGCTGATGCTAATAGTAGTAGTTTCCTTCCTAGTTTATAATGCGCGGATACTTTTCACGTACTAATTTTTCGCGGCATACCGGAAGGCTATCCGCTCGTGCCAAACGATGGGGGGGGGGGTCACATATAGAATTAGTTAATCGTTAAGTTAAACCTCGTTACTTCGCGACAATGGTGCTGATTGTTAAGTAAAAGCGGATACACTGCGCACTTTCCGTTCTTTTATGGCGATGAGAACCGTGCCGTTACGCTTTGTGCGCCTAAGTCAATTGCGATTTTCGGATTAATGTTCCCCCGCGAATGACATTGCAACTGTCTGCGTAGAAATCGAGGGGTACAATTTGTACGTAAGGAATATCGTTTTATGCTTAACTTATTTTGCAAATAAATGTGAAAGCGAACGATCGCTTGCGCGTGAAATGTCAAACATGTGATATCAGATAGTTTACACGAAGACAGCAAGTAATTAAAATTCTGTTTAACACAGAAGTTGTTTCATCAGGAATATTACGGCAAAAGCACAGCCGGAAGTTTGTGGCTACTTTAATTATTTTAATTGTTTTATCTAAATATGTGTTATGGAACTGATTGAAATGGAGTCCGATTGGAATTATTCCAATTTTTCCTAGAAAACACAATAGAAATCAAGGATGTAATTGAACAATTCCGGATCGGAATCCATTTCAAACGTTTTATAATACGTACCCACAGAATTTGATATATCAGTGTTTTTTAATACGAAAGTTGTACAACACAGTAACGTACAACTATAAGCAATTGCATTTGTGATACAGTTTCGAGTGTTCAATGCTATCGGTGTTAAAAATAACAATTTAACAGTTTGATTCGGCTTATGTAACTTTAATCGTGTGTATATTCTACATTTGAAAATAAATAAAAATATCAGTATAATACAATAATGAAAATTTGTGTGTCTGATATTAATGAGTTTTATAAGGGTTATTGGATAGAACTGTCTAAAAAAAGCGTTTTTTGCCTAAAAGCGGTTTTTGTCTAAAAAAGCGTCGACAGGCTTTCTGCTGCGACGGACTAAAGAGAAATTCTCGATTTGATCAAGCTATCAAACACCTTGGCTTCGATAATGTATTTTTCATAATACAAGTTTGACGGTAAAACCACATTTTTTCAATCTAAAATCTACTTTCGAGAGTTTATTCTTGTTTTATAAGTCTCTCGTAATTATTTTCGCATAATTGTTCAACAATTTTGAACGTTTGCCATTTGTAGTGTCACCTGAATTGCAAGGGACAGTATTATCATCGATGATCCCATATCGCATAATTGTAACGGCAGTGTAACGTGCATCCAGGAGCACCGGCATCCGCTTATTCGATTATCATACCTCATTCAAAGTTTCACCGGCCTTGACGCGCTACCTCGTGAAAAGTTTCACCGGCCTCGGAGAGTGCGCTCTCTTTCTTTCCTCTCCGAGGAAACGAAGACTGATGCCCTTATAGATTTGTATGTACACGAAACTAACAATAAAGACGCTTCGCTCCGTTAAACACACGTCTATCCTATAATTTCTTTCCCCGACCAAGCCCAAACGCGGGAACTCTCGACGTTTGTAGGCCGTGATAATTCTTCATTCCACGGAAGGTTTATCGAGTGTCTGCATGCTTGCATATAAATTTATACGCGCATGAGAATGCACGCTTAATATGTGTAATCGATGCTGGTAAGAAGTCGATGTGCTTATTCGGACAGCGAATTATTTGAGGCCTTTCGCCACTGCATACTGATTTTCATTTTCTGTTTTTATTACTGAGATGTATAAACTTAATAAACTTCTCTCAAAATTATATGTTTGCTTTTATAAATAATACATTTCTCTATGATAATTCAGAAATAAAAGATAATTACCAGTAGTAATTGAATAAATCATAACATACCAAATACTGTGCAAAGAATTGACACAACTGAAATATTAAAAATGTAGATGCTCTAAGAAAAAAATTTTTTTCTTAAAGTATTAAGAGAGAAGACTAATAAAAACTTAATAAAAAGATGCTATCAAAAAATTGTATCAAAATTCTAAGGTCTCGCATCAAAGACAGAAATGTTCTACTATACGGCGAGATATAAAGGTGATAGCGCCATAAATAGACATAGACGCCATCAGGAGTAGATTAGTTCGCTGGGTACGGTTCACTCTCGTGACATTCTTCTCTATCGCGACAGAAGAAATGTCAGTTCCCACCTGAAGAGCACAATTACGCGGTGGCGGCGCAGCCAAACACAGAAAAACAGAGAGAGAAAAAGATAGAGGATTAATCATTAATGGAACGTACGGGAATGCCAGGATCTCACGTTGGGAAAGGATCGACATGATCAACGGTAGAAGGCTGGAAGAGCGGAGTCGAACTTACTACACAAGCAGTGTTTCTTACTACAAATGTACATAGAATGAAAAGTGTATTTGAGGCGCGAAGGGATAAAGTAACTTAACAACTTAATTGCTATATCTTAATAACGATACAGTGCTGCGAATGCTATATCGCTGAAGTATAGATGAGAGTTCGCTATTGGTACTTTCTGTTATTGTACTCGTCCCGCCTGTCGACCTGCTGGCTCAGTGGCTGCTGTGCTTTTTGGGCTGCTGCGCGAGCGTCTTCTTCCTAAAAGACGAAAGTCTTTATAAACTCTTCTCATTACTAATTGATATTATAAATTAGGTTTTATTGGTGGTGATTGGTTTCATGAGATTAAAAGGAAATGTTTTTATTTCACTGGAAAAAGGACATTTCTTTGCCGGAAGTAACGCTAGCTTCAGTAAACACCAACCAAGCGTTAAATCTACTATTATTATCTGTCATTATGCAAGAGGCAAAATCGTGTCTCCAGAAAATTCCTCGTATTTTTATTTTTAATTTCACAATTTAATTCGCTCTTTTATTTCGAAATTTTATTCAAAAATTTGCTGTATTTGCAATAAAGTTGGTACGACCAATTAACTCGTTTGATAGCGATAAAGCGTTAATTATTACGGTCTATGAAGCAGTTTTAATTAGATGCAAATATCTCGACATAGATCTGTCGATGCTTTTTGCCATGCATATAAAATAAGTGTGTAGTTTTCGACAAGTTAAGAGAGATAACTAATAGCTGTGGTACTGACGTAATAATTAACGAGAGTTGAAAGGAAACAACATGCGAGTAGCTACCTTCTTTCTTCGCTTCGCGCAGGTCATTCATACCATATAGCGGTCTTTAGCTTTTACATCGATATGGATCGCTATCACGATTTCGCAAGTGCGCTGGTCGTACGTAGATAACTGAATGGCTTTTCGCAAACCCTGCTTGGAAACCGTGACCTATGCTAGCTATGGCGAAACAGAAGTCCTTCCCATAAGATCGCAGAGAACGTCTTCCATAAAGGTGAACATGGGACGTGAATAGAGATGATAAGAAGGAAGATGAGCGAGAGATGAGGGGTACAAGTGGGGATAATCGGGGACAGAAAATTGTGAATGGACTTTAACGGGCAATGAAGTAGTAAAATTTTACATGCTATTACAACGTCACGTAAATCTTGAATGAATCTGCTCTTTCGATAATTCATACTTTTATATCTAATAAAACTGTGTAACTTTTCAACGTAGTTCCTTTAATAGAATCTCAACGTCAATATCTGTTATAACATGCGTGTGTATTAATAGGGATTATTTATTTCAGACAATCCACTCGAATTAATATTAACTACGACTTTTATGCAAGAATGGACACGCAACAACAATTTTACACATTTGATTCTACGTTCAGTGGTTTTTGTTTTATTAAATTACTATAATGATACATATGTATTTGTTCAGTCGTGGCTCTTGTGACTTCCGTTTCACTCCCTACAGGCATAGTTAAATTTTTTACCGAATTATTATTAATAAATTATTTCAGTTTATTTAGTAATTTTCTTTTGAATTGCACAAGACTTTATGAATCGAAATTGTTTTCTTCTTTATATTTTTTTAATAAAGTATATTATTTTTTAATTTACATCTTTTAATGCTCGTTCTTGTATTTCTCACATTATTGCGAATTAATATTGTTGCTTCGTTAACAATTTTCTAATTTTATCTACAACGAACAAACAGTCCACAGATGTAAATATATTTTTAACACGCTCTACTTTAGATTAATATTTTGCAAGTAAAACCGTTTTATTAAAGAATTAGATACCCATAGTGTGGAATTTCATGGAATCAAGCAGTGCGACTTAAAAGTAATCGTGGAAAGAGCATAATGGGGGTTGGACGGAAGAGGAAAGGTTGTGAGTATACTTACCTCTTGCTGACGAATACCCGCATAGATGAGGTCGAGGCCTTTCTGGATCTCCTCGCTAACGGGCGGTGGCGTGGGAATGTGATCGCCCTGCGCGTGAAAGCCGGTCTCGTCGGCGGTATAGTGAATGGTGATCAGCTGTCCCTCGGGACTCGTGTACGAGAAGGTGCCTTGCTGTACGATCGCCTCCGCCCGGTCCTCACCTTCGCCGATAGTCTTGATGTAGCCGCTTTCCTCGGCGATGATGTTGTTGCCCGTTTCGTAACTGCGAGATTCAAATCGTCCGGTCGCGTGTTAAATAATCGATTGCGCAAAACGACCCAGAAAGCTGATCAATCCTCGTTACGTAATGCCAAAATGCGCGCTGACGAATTTCGCACGAATTCGAGACATCAGGTACAATATCGCGTCCAATATCTCACGTAATCCGGTCCACTTTCGGGTTACAGATTACATGGAACTCTCGTGATAAAAATCAACGGACACGATTATAAGACATACGTGTTGGATCATTAGCAAAATTTTTTTTTTAGAACGTGATGTAAAGAGAAGATCGGAGAAAGATATTTTTAATATTTAAAACTTATAATATTATATAATATAATATTATCATTAGTAATAGTTATTTTTAAAATTTTTATTAAAAGTTATAGCTGGCATTATTACTATAATAATTTAAGAAACTTTTTTTAATTTTATAGAAAAAATATATATGGTTGTACCCTATCTTGTAAGTTCCATCATGTTCCTGCTGCTTATTCCAGTGCAAGATTGGGATAGGCGTAGTGCTTGTAGGTCGTCTGTTGTCAACCTGATGTTGTCCATCATCTTGGTAGTTGCGATGTTGTCCATCCTGCTGGTAGTTGCGGTAATTTGAATCTTGCGCCACCGCCAATCCCAGAATCATTGTTAACGCCTGAAAAAATTATGGATATAACTTTTTCTTGATTAGTGAATGTACTATTAAGATTTCGAGAAAATGTGCACACGTTTCAAAATTAGAATTACAAAACACGCATATGCGTACGTCATTATATCATAAGCTATGAATCACATCAATTTCCCTTTCTATAAATCGACATTCTGAGACTGGACCAACGGGTAAAATGATCGATGAGAATAGACGCGGAAGAGTGTAAAGCTAATCCCAAAGTGGATTTATCGGTTTCTCTGCTACGAAATCGGGCGATGCGCTCTCAGGAGATGAGTGAAAGTGAGAAGCAAATGCCAACACGGGTCATTTAACTCCTGACCCGCAAACTCGCACAGTTGGGCCCGTCCCATTTTATCCCAGCCTACCGTGAACCCCTTCCACATTATTCTTTGATATCGCGTTGCTTGTCCCGTTGCGATCTCGTTCGTCTATCAATTTAATCAATTTAATAAATTAATTTTTATAGCTTTACTGTCTTTAAAGTTCTATTAAGTTTAATGATTGACTCTCAAAATAATTAGATAATTATAAAGCTTATTAAAATTTTAAAAAGCGGAAAAAAGAATTTTAATATACACGGATAATGTTAAGTATTACAAAAGAGTCGTAAATAAAGATATTTAAATATTCGAGAAAGTAGTTCTGAAAAATAAGAGGGGTATGAACTTATGTCAGCCTTTGGATTATGTAAAACTTCTCAGGATTTTAATCCCACGCAGTTCTTGTTTCGTCACTTCAACGGTGCATCTCACGCATATAAATTAATAAATGCAGGTTGTCGCAATGTATCAATGACAATGGTGGCTTCTTAAGATTCTACAAGGGTCACGCTTTTCGCTACCATGTCTTTTGTCAAACAATTCTCCTAATTAAATGTTAAATAATTTTGTTTATTTTTTAATTGTTCAGAATTCAGCAAATTCGATTAAATTTGTTAAATAATTTGATAAAAAACTTATAAATTTCTGAAAACTATGGTTTATTATTTTCAATTGACTTTAACTGTATTTTAACATAAATTCACTATTTGTTCTTGAAATTAGAAAGAACGCAATAAAAAATTAAATTAAATAAGATTAATATAGATGAAGTTATTTAACATTAATTAAGTCGATTGTTAACAAACTTCTTTCGCGATGTGGCGAATATGTAATACACTCGAGAAATTATGCGAATAAATGCGAAATTATTTTTTCAACCCCGAAAAGGCAGAGTCGCAACCCTTCGCGGTTACTTACCACGTATTTCATCCTGACTTGCAAGACGTGCACCTTGTCAATAAGACGGATCGACTTGAATGTGCGGCGGGAGTATGGTGGCAAACGCACGGAGATAGTCGCAAACGAACGAGATCGACTGCGATCCCAGGAGAGGAAAGAAATCCCCTTTTATACTGACTCTCACTTTATCCCTACTCGAGGAGGCGATGGGCTTCGTATACTTTATGGTAAAGAGCCTACATATCTGCTGGAGTAAATGCGTGTGTGGGATAGTCGCTTCCTTCGTAAGAGTTCGTGTCGAGACCTCCCTGAGATCCCGATACCAAGAAGCATGCTCCGATTATCACATCACCATACGTGACCTTAGTCTTGGCTGAAGTCTGTTGCCACTCTTTCAATAACTTTCCAATGTTCCTTATTGTTTGCAAAAACTTGTCATGCTTGATTTTACCTATGATAAAACTAATTAAATCAAGTTCAAGTGAACTAATTAATGAATCTATTCGTATATCGCCTCTCATTGATCTAAAATATTATGTTTCATAAAAGATTATTCATATGATACATATTTATAGTTCCTGCGAAAAAGTACTCACGTGTGCGTAACGACAAATTATATACACTAATAATTTTCACATACCTTGAAACGTGAGTGTGTGGAATTTTTCGCGAATTTAATTATTTTTTCACATTGCAAGAATCATCGCAGGTGATTCGAAACTTTCATGTATCGCTTCGCGATTCGGAGTCGGTTCCCCTATACCGGTGCACGCAGTTTCGTTTTACGAATTATGAGACCAGCAAAACAATGGGTGAAGAACACATTCTAATATGCATACTTACATATGCATCAGAATGCGCGTAATAATGCCATCGCAACAACCCACGATCAATAGACAGAGACTGCGCTTCCGATTAGCGCAACACGCTTGTTCTTGCGCGTCCTTCGGATTGCTCTCCCGTTTCTTCTTTTCATTTTTTCAGAAAACCAATAAGATGCAACTTTCGCGATTTAAATAATAATTGTGTTCCCACACAAAACTTGCAAATGACCCCAAGAGTGGTTGGAAATTAACTAAAGTAATACTTGTAGAAATATCTGTAGTCTTATCAATTGCGCATATGATAATTTATTATTTATTATTAGTTACATATATTTATGTATTAGAAAAAATTATGTATTAAAAAATAATATATATTTATGTATTAGAAAATAATTAATATCGCATTTCATCTCAGCGTTTAATTAATCAAGATTTTGTTGCTCGGAGATGAGCGAAATTTTAGCGAAAGTAGAGCCGGTTAGATTAGTCACGTGCATAAATTAATAATTGGGAGAGAAAACGCCATCCAACCCGAAAAATCGCGTCATAATGTTATGCATTATCCAAGTTTTGATCGCACAACTCTTGCGAAATTAATTTCTTAATAAATTTCTTAATCTGATCATTTGCAGTAGGATTAAGAGTGCCTTCTCCAGGTTTTCCTGTTGTTCGAAGGCGTGTAAGGAAGACACCCTGGGATTGTTACGCAAACGGATAGATATGCTAACTACTTTCACGTAGAGTCGGCGAGGAGCCGTTGACTTCCGACGCGACATGAAATTCGCGTTCTAAGATGCCTAGAGGCATCTCTTGATTATTAGGTACGTCCAGTCGAACACATAGACCGATGCTACAACGCTGCTTTCCTCGCGTACGTGCATGAAGTCTGACAAGCGCGTCTCTCGCGTAAAATACGACCGCGGAATGAACCGATCATCGATTATCGCAGAATGTCAACTATGATGTAATCGTTATACATAATACTTAATGCCAGGCCAGTTACGTAGCGGTAATGATCGTTACATCAAATAAGGTGTACATTAAATGTACCACCTCATTGTGTAATTATTGCTTCATTACGTGTGGCAGTTAAGCGAGAGAAAAAGGTTTTACACATCCCGGCTGAAACGTGATTACGATAACCGTAGAGGCGCGATTGTGAAATTGCTTTAACCGTTTACTGATCTTTCGCGTGGATTAAACACAGTATTGAAAAGTCGTGGTGCACAAGGACATTTTATTATCGGAACATTGTACATGATCGGGACGTCACAAACGCTTGCATCCGTCTGTGCTCGCGTGACTTCTGCAAAATATCGTATAGAGGAAAGATAAATACATAAATGTGTTAACATATTAAGATTATTATCTCTTCATACACACACCTTGTTTATTTACTCTCCATTCACGATGCGGGGCAAGGTTGCTGCGATAGCACTAAAATGTAATAACAATGTAATTATCATTGTTCGATATGGGAGAGATAATATCAAAGGTTTGAAGAATTTCTTAGAGATTTACTTCCGTAGGTGTTGGCAGGGGGACAAGAAGCGGAGCAAGGTGGCAGGGGGACGAGCGTTCCAGGCGGGATGTAGCTGTCAAAGAAGATATTGGCGCATAAATCGTGAAATTCTAAATTGACAAGGCACGTAAGAACACCTAGCATGAATCGCGAGATGCTAAATTGCTAGATAAAGAGCAAGGCTCGAACCTTAGATTGTACGTGGTATTGTCCTCCATGGGATTGACGGGTGAATAATAGGGCGTAGCCGCAGCCCATGGTTTCTCGACCTGATCCGCAGGCTCCACCGGCTGATAACTCAGTCGCATCGTGGTCTCGGATTCCATCGGAACGTCGGACGGCTGGTACATGCGTATGGGTGCGTACGATTTAATAGGCAGCAGGCATTCGTGATCGTTCGGTATATAAGACAGCTTATGAGTCGTGCAGGCTGCAATATGATCATATGTTAGAAATGAAAAATCACAAACGGGATAATCAAGCGGTGTCTAAATTTTTTTTTTTTTAAGAAGAAACAGCTCGCTCTCGTCTTTGGATGAAGAAATAGCACTTTCTCTGACCGACAAATACAAAGTAAGATATCAAATATGCTAATTACGGCCATATTATTTATGTATGGCTAAATACTTACATTCCAGCGGCAAGGGCGAGAAAGTGAGATTGTTCTCGGGTCGAATCTTCGTCGGCGGTATCACGCGCTTCCAAGTGTAGTCTTCCTTCTGCGTAGTTTCATCCTGCATCGGTCCTCTGCCTAGCCATTGTCTGTCGCAAGGTGTGATAGGCGCTTCCGGTTTGACGCACCAATTGCCCAGGAAACTCAACTGCAGTGATAACGATATGATATTGATTAAATGTCGACGATTCGAAATTTAGAATTTTAATTTAAATCGAAATCTATTATCTAAAAAAATGCTTGTGCAATTTAAAAAATTCTGCGATTAATAGCGATTGTCTCGTCTCGAACGTGGCTCGCGATGTTGAAACGACAAAGCCGGCCGACGTCCTCGATCTTTACGGGAATAGTCATTGTTGTCTCAATTCGCTACAATAGCGTTATGGCTTGCTAGAAAGAGGACTATCGAATCAATCTGCGAGGCGACGCAATGATTGTTGGGCAATTTGAGAAAATTATCACGTAACCACCGCATAATGCACTCGAGAGTGTAACTATCGACCCGAATTAGTGTATCATCCTCGAGACGAATTCACCGTGAAGGTGCGAATCAGCGTTTGCTCACCCGATTGACGGTGTCGTGGGAGAGCGGACACGGCGAGAAAATCACATTGCCAGGCTGGCGAATGGGATCCGGCGGCTTGTCACCGCCACACCCGAAATAGCTGAGTCGATACGTGGTGTTGTCGTCGAAGCAGCAGCCGGCATTCAACAAGTTTTCGGTCTCATCGTGTCTGAAAGGTTCCGAAGGTTTCTCGCCGCAGTGAGGCCAATAACTCAATCTATAAGTCGTGCATCCGTCCATCGGCGTCACCGGGTGATGATACTCTTTTTTGTAACTCCATGGGGTCTCCTCCTAGAAAGAAAATAATTTTATGTATTTAACATTTATATCTAATAAATATTTAAAAAAGAATAATTTGTTTTTTGTTTAAATCAGTGAATTATCAATGTAATTTAGAAAATCAAATAGTAAATAATCGAAAAATTGTTTAAGATATAATTATATTTAAAAATACACGACATTATTTAAATATTTCATAAATTATAAGAAAAAAACTTAAGAAATGAATTAAACGAAATAAGTTTTCGAGTTGTTGTATCGAAACTCACTTTTACGGGAGCCTCGTTTGGCCAATAGCTAAGTCTGTATGTCGTACAACCTTCCATCGGCACATCTGATTTGACATATTTTCTAATGGGCGCGTAAGATTGTACCGGCAGCAAGCAGGAGGAGTTATAGTAGCTCAAGCGATACGTCGTATCATCTGTCTCCCGATGTTATTAATTAACTAACTATTATTTTTTACTATACATGTTGTTTTCTAAAATTAAAATTATAATAGATATTTTTGTATCTAGCGCTGGAAATTACCAGACAAAGCAGCACAAGGAGAATACAAATTATTTTGCGCCTTCATTATCTCAGGGGGCTTTACGCTTTTCCACAAATAATCATGTTTGTGCGTCGTGACGTCTTCCATCGGACCTCTACCCAGCCACTGCCTATCGCAGGGTGTTATTGGCGGATCTGTTTTCACGCACCAATTGCCAAAATAGCTCATCTGGAAGAACGATCGAACTCTAATCAGCGAGTCATTTTAATTGCAAAATATTCGTCATACTTTATGCGTCGTTTCATCAGACATTGGCGCGTCACCGCATGTTAGATTGTCCTCAGGACGAAGAGATTCCGGCACGATGGTGCCGGACCCTTCCCAGTAAGAGAGACGATACGTTGTATCTTTATCTATCGGTACGTTCGATTTCCAGTAATACTAAAGATAAAATTACAAAGATAGAGTTTAATAGCAGCACATGAGCAAAAATACATTTTTTCGAGTACTAATTTTATCTGAATATACATTAATCAGAAAATTATTGAAGAAAATGTCAAAATATTCATCAAATTTTGTTTAAACTACTTACTTGAATAGGCGCGAAAGATTTTGGTACTTCCGGTTGAACATATTTCTGTAAAAATTATTCACTCTCTAATTTATATTCAAAATGAGCAAATAAATATGACACAAATATAAACATTAAAATATGTTACTCACGTAGCATATAGGTTGCGGTATACAACAGCAGCAGCAGTTGCAGCATTCATCGTGGCCTAGCTAAAATGCGTTTATTCCCGCAAAAGGAAACAATATAAATTGAGAAATTAGTAAAATATCAAATACAACTGTCACAATAATTTTTTTTTCACTTATCAAACCTCACCCGAAGTTTATTTTTGGCCTCAATAATCGACTGCTGCGGCGTTCGTTTAGGTCTGCGGTGATAAATTATTATAGTCAATATTTTTTTTTTTTTTTTTTTTTCGAGAGACATAAAATTTGAATAAGAAAAATATGCTTAGTAGCAAAAATCAAATGTGTCAATAAATTATTGCAGTATTAGCTCACGGATCAGGGGGACAAATCTCCATAATTCATGAAACAGTTTATGTCGCTGCCAGTATCTCACTTCAAATATCACAAAAATATAGCAGGAAAATTTAGTTAGATATAATTTTTAAAGGTTTTAATCATAATTTTTAAACGTTGCGGATGGTAACAAAAAAGTGAAATGACCGAGTCATATGACGTTATTCATTATCGCTTCGAGATGAGGCGAGATTTATAATTCATTGATTGATCAATCGCATAAATGCAGTTTTTACAGAATACAAAGTTGCGCACAATGCAATTAATCGACGAATTAAAAAACTCGCATATGCTGATGAAACTTTCAATGGAAAGAATATAAATTTGTTTTATTAAAAATTGTTTTATTAAAGCTCATTTTCTGTCTATGATAAAAAATTTATCTGAATTTTAAGTCAATAAGGTAATATAATTTATTTAAATAATTAGTTAAAATTTTTTTAGAAATTTTTTTTATGCCTAGGAATTAAGAAATATACAATAAAGTAAAAAATTCATTCAGAATTTATTAATTTAATGTGTACAATTGTAAACTCGTCTGAATCGTGTAAAAAACCAAATATAGACAGTACATATATTTATTAGTAAAAAACATCGGCTATTGATTTAGTGTTATAAGAACTATATTCATTTCATTAAAATTCATTAAAAAACGCTAAAACGAATGACTAAACGCGAGAATAAATCTTAATGTCCTATAGCCTAATTTAATTTACGCGCATACGATTAGATATTATGTATTTAATTACATTTTATGAAATTACGCTATTCTGCGACTATTATTAGTTCCTTTTGATTCAGATATTAACACATATTGATACGGTACTCAGAAAGTATCTATCAAAATGACGTAAGAAGTAAATCGATATGAATAACCGAACGGATTTAAGTTAGCGTAAGACCAAATCGTTGCGCTATTTCCGGAGAATGAGTGGTTGCAACCGCGAGTAAAAGTGGTATGTCGGCTGCATCGAGATCAAGAGCGTTCATTAAGCTGTTCACATTGGCGTCGGACTCCTCCATGGACATCATCATCTCCGCCAAGGCTTCGCTTCTTAACCATAATTCCCTCAGTTTAGCCTCCAAAATGGCTATGCACTAGAACATAATTAATTTGACTCAAAATATTTACTTATTTTGAATGAAAGATTTAGAAAAAAAAAAGAAAGACAGAGATTTCGATCGAATTGAGATGGTAAGAAACTCACATGGGTAGGAGAGTGGTATTTTCGCCATACATAGGCGAAAGATTCTAGCATATTTGACACCAGACGCGACATTCCAACTGGTAGCGGAGGACTTTGCCAGGGCACGTTATTCGACAAGATTCCGACGTGCCACGTGTCCAGGTCGGCCAACACGCAGAGTGCTTCTGCAACCGGTTGATCGATCGTCGGAAATCGAGCGCTGGCCATAACTTCCTCCCGTATATACGACCACCACTTCTCCTCCGATTCAATCTCAGGATTGTCCTTTTCATTCTCTGACAATTTCTTTTTTCTCCTCTTTTTTTTCTTAGTTACACCCTGTAGCACCAAACCCCACGTATAGCCTGTATTTAGAATATTAGTCTCGTCATTTGTCGTCTTATTTCTCATGAGAGTTTTCGTAAAGCCCATTTCTTTAATTAATCCAGTTTTGACCTGTGAAATTTTTCTCGATCTGTAACAACAATTATTATTGAATTATTTTAAAGCCAAAAGAGAAAAATAAGTGACAAAAAAAATTATTTTGTTACGAAATGATGATCTCTCATAAAGTTATAGAATTAAGATAAAAAACTTTATGCTTAAAATTCAAAAATATAGATTTTTAAATTGATTTTTAGGTAGCATAATTCCATGACTTCATCGCAAAAAGATCACAATGTAAAGACTTGTTTTTTAATAGACATTATACTATATTTCGACAATACACTGACTGTGGCATTGGCAGCTCCACGACGCTGTTGGCTTCCATCAGAGCCTCAAGACTGTTGGATCGCGACAGTTTCGTGGTTCTGCCACCTTCGGAATTTCCGCACGTGCGCAACACCTCCGTCGCGTTCGTCGGCGTTTCCAACAACTGTTTGCTGCTGTCATAATCTTGCGAGGCGGCGTATCCTTGACCGTTGCACTTCAAACAAAAGCCTATGGACCTCGCACCCATACTGGACGCCGTCCCCGGAGGCGGCTGTATGCTTTTCGACGATTCGGGAAAGTTTCGCTGGATGATCTTTCTCAATACGCCTTCCGGAAGTTGCGCAGATGTACTAGGCAGTCTCGTGAAAGTGTAAGAGCATTGACAGTTGTTGCCGAGACGCGGCCTCAACGGTAACTTCGCGGGTTTGTCTTCTCCACCGAGGGTGAAGAAGACCTGCGATTCCTTAAATTCATCGACGAAGCCGCCGTTCGAGTCGAGTGGTAATTCGGGTCTGTTGTAGAACATCTTGAGTGGATCCACGTTGTTATTCAGATGATGATGGAGTTCAGCCTTTCCGGTCGCGAGACTGTCTTCGGCATCGTGCGCTCCCAACTTCTTCTCGAAGCCTCGCAAAGGAGGAAACTGCGGGAAATCTAGGGGCTGACATCCCTTCAATGTGATCTCCTCCTGCGACTCGATCTCGCTAACAATTATTTTTATTTCGCTCGACACTTTGAAATCTTTCTTATCGCCCTTAGATCGATCCTCCTGCATCAGCTCGTATTTCTCGCTCTCGTGATTTTCACGCGTTAGAAATTCCTTCAATGGAAACTTGAGATCCACCGGCGCCTCGGTCGATTTCGTCATGAGCGTGTCAAGGCCGGATTTCATGGTGCCGCTACGCTTCAGGGGACTGACCGATCGCGAGATCCTCGGTCGTTCCGCAGAATGCCGTAGAGTGCATTGTGCATCGCCGGTTCCGGTTTCGGGCGACTGTGTCGACTTGCGCGATGGTAAAACGCGCGACTCGCGTCTGCGAATCGAGGCGTCCCGATCGTTGAACGGGCATGACGGCCTCCTGTTACTGAACAGATACGGTCGTTTGCTGCGAGCCTGCTCCAGCATGTTCGTCGCCATCTCCACGTCTTGCTGCGACGTGCAACGGTATTCCCGGCATTTCCGTATCGTCCCACTGCGGATGAAGTAAGACAGGAACGACAATACGGAATTAATTAAATCGCTTTTCCGAGGATCGCCCGCAATTACGGTATGCGCTACTTTCACGGGATTGCCTAGCGCGCCATACAGATCGCCAAGTTGTGCCCATAGTGGATTGCAGGAATACCAGCTACCCAGCTTCTCGATCTAAATGTAGAGTTAAATTATCACGAAAATCTCAGTAAATTCTCGCGTGAGATTAGTAATTGATATTTGACACAAGGTAATCTTTATGAAAACTTTTTATAACTTACTAATGATTTAACTAGTTTTCCTTATTCAATATGTTTTATGCTATTAATACATTTTTAAAAGATTTTGTCAATTTTGTTCTAATGATCATGTTTAATCTATACAATTTCTGCATTTAATTCCAAAACTCTTTCTTTTCAACTTTGCTATGATTTTTGAAACTCACCATATGCCGATCACGCGGAGATAGTACGGTGTACACCCAGCCGAGATGATACGTTAATACGGCAGTTACCACGGTGCTAAGGAAACTGAAAGACGCTGAAATAAATATCGGGACGTTCACTCAATCCATGATCTACACTCACAAATTTGTTGATTTTGTATCGAGTTCGTCGAATAACTGGCACATCTGTTGCAAACTGCGATGCAAGGTATTTGTCTTGTCGTTCACCGTCACGGAGTTAAGCAGAACGTCGTGCCACAGTAGGGGCGTGCGGGTGTTAACATCTACATCGAGAAGTATATGCAACAGCGAGATAACAAATCGAGATGTCGCCTTGTACATTCTGTCAGTCAACTGCATCCTCTTGCAGTTGAAACCATTAATGTTGCTCGTCTCGATGCAAAAATACCGCAAACGATCCAACATCCCTTCTAAGAAAGCCATGTGTTCTAAAAGCCGCATCTTTATCTGGCTATAAATTACAAATATTTTCATCTTTTTATAATTAATTATCAATTTCTCATCATCAGAGGCACACGTAATTATATTTGTTTATATTACTATGTAATAAAATGGACTACAAATCTTACAGAATAAATAAGTAAAATCAAATTGACTCATTAATAGACAACTTAATAATTTTAACACAAAGTATTATACATAAGTGAATATATACGTGCGATAAATTAATAGTTTTCTCTTCAAACATTATTTAATTTTTAAAGTTTTCTTTTTTACTTACGTACAATTAACTTTTACTTTTTTATAATCAGAAAATTATCATAATATTTACATTTAAAATAATTTAAAATAATGTCTACGATTCAAATGGATATTCTTATTCTAATATTCTTATTCTAAAAAAAATACGCAAGATAATTGTATACCTTTCATGACCCTGAGCCAATCGCACTAACATCGTCAAACCCAATCTGGTTTTGTGTCGCTTTGCGTGTCCGTCACGCCCGTCGCTTCCGTTCTCGTTCCAGTGCTGCATCCCGAAGGCATCGTCGGAGTCTGATCGTCCGAGGGAAGTCGAGACCGCCCTCAACCATCTTCTGCGTAAGCTAGTGAGACTGCCGATTCCGGAAGATCCGTTACTCTCCAACGATTGCGAACCTGGATCAGCATCGCGTAAGCTACGATGCACTCCCGATAATAAATCACTCTAATGGTTGGCATGAACTTACTGCCCGTCGTAGGAGCTATATCTATGTCCCAGCCGCTACCGATACTCGAGCACGTCGAACTCTTTCGCTGACCCACGTGCGAATCGTTACTCGACAGATTGCCAGAGCTCGGCCGGGACTCTGCAATGGAAACCTAATCAGGATTTATTCTGGCGCTACTTGCGACAATTCTTCCATGCATTTGTCACATTTGATAGATTATTGTATCGTCTAGAATTAAATGGATTATTGTAACAAAGAAAATTAATTTAGGATATATTGCAAGTATAAATATATACCCGAGCTTTATGAAAAAATCCGCTTTCCTTAGAGAATATATTTAATTGAGAAACTGTTGAAGAAGTTAAGCTGTTTAAGAAGAAGAATTAATTTTTTTTTATTGTATACTAAAGTAATGATGTTGTCCATGTACTTACGAAATGATCGCATACTGGTATTGCTGGAAGTAGAATCCATGTGCAAGGACCGACCGAGTCCTTCATCCGAGACTTTTTCACTATAATAAAACGATCAATATAATTGATCTATAGTAGAAAAAAATTTTTTAAATAAATAATCGAAAATAGTTTACCTCGTCTTACACGTGCCATGTTCCATCGCCGGAAATATTTTTGTGCACATGATACATGGTGGAGAATTCATCGAGTGAACCTTTAAATTAAAGAAGAAAATTAATAATTAAAATAAATCTCCATGTACTTTCGCAAAGAAAATTTTAAGGGTATGTATTTCAAGATCAATCTACCTTAAACGACGACCCTCTGTACGTCATTGCCACGGTACCGAATACCATTTCACTCAGTAAGTTCACGTCATCTTCGACAGTCTTATCTCGCTGAAAATTTTAAATGCTACATTTCGTTAAGAGTATTTAATATTTATAGAGAGAAATGTAAATGTCGAAATGTAAATGTAGATAATTTCGATAAAATCTCAGTATAATCAAAGGTACTGTAATTTTATCTATAGGGACAAAAGAAATAATTGCTACAGCAAGAAAGAATAGATATAAAATAATTAATAAAAATAAAATAGTTAATAAAATGAGAAAGTAAATAAAATTCTTCTGCATTATTGAAGGATATTACAGAAAAATAGTTTTAAAATTTATAAGTTTATTATTTTAGATTTAAATATTACTTGGTTAGGTTTACGTTTATAATCGTTTGCTTGATGATTAATAATATATGAAACTCGATGATTACCTCGAAATCACGAGCAGTCCCTATGTTAAAAAGCGTCTCGTATTTTCCCTCTGCATTGTTGTTCACCGCAGTGCACACAGTTTCGCTTTTATTTCGGTGCTTTTGCACCGTCATTGAATCAAAGAGAAGTTTTCTACCGCGCCATTCGCATTCTCGAAATAACAAAATCCGCACTTGATCCGCTCCAACTTGCAACACGGAGTCCCTATAATAACTTTATGAAATGCACTGATTTATTTGGGAACTCTTTTTTGCATGCAAGGTATTTAAAATAAATCATAAGAGTAATAAAATAAAAATAAAATAGTAAATTTTATTTATATTGATAATTAATAATTAATTCTATTAATATTAATAAGCAGATTTCATCCTTTCATATTCGACTGTTTCAAGGAGGCATACATATACCTAGACAGGCAAACTCTTTAACCATTTCATGTCTAAATATTAATACTTTAATATGAGATCGCGCTGAAGAATCACTGCGTTCAGAAATATATGTAAGATTATATCTAAATATTCTTTTTGATTTTTTAAGAAGAAGAAACCTTTTTCTCATTACAGCAATAATCATTGTAAAATACATTTTATTTAAGATATAATAAACATAAATAAAAATGGCCATGAGTCACCGATAACCCACGCGACGTGGACAAGTTATCTAAAATTGGCGCGGTACAGAATGTGTTGAAACAAATACGTCATGCTCTTGTTCTAATGTAAAATGTTATTTGTTTCATTAAAATTGTTACTGTATTGCTAAAATTATTTTTAATTAAATTGTTGTTAGCTAATGTTGCTATTACATATCTTTTTCTATGTAAAAATAAAACAAAATCAAAATATAAAATGACAGATGCAAACAGTAAAATATTTTTAAATAAAATTGTGTATAATGGAATTTTTAGGATCATTAAATACGAAAATAATTCAAAATATAAAAAGTTTAAATGTCGGGCTTTCAATGTGGTAAATGCAGAAAGTAAAATATCTTTAAATTTTAGTGGAAGTTTATATTAAGACATGTTTAGAAAAAGTCTCGTAACTCTTTTATATATCATTATTATTTTATTATGTAAAGTGTTCATTTACATAATTTATTTATAACACACATAACACGATTTGTAATACAGTCTTTGCTTGCGTTAAATTAAAATCGCAATAAAATAAAAAAAGAAGAAAATTAAATAATTCAGTGATAAAAGCTGAAATAAATCAGTGTATGGTATAAAAATCGAGTCAGCTTGTAAAAGTTTGATGAAGCTTTCATGATATCTCCCTCGAATGGAGAAGCCCCGAAGCGCTTGGTCGGCGCGACGCGCTTTGATGTTGCGTTGGTAAAACAGCCGCAGATACGAAAATGGAGCCAAGTAATCGCAATGAAGCAGGTTAGGCAAGCAGCATAAGCGTCAGTCTACTATAAAATTCCAAGCTTCCGTCGGCCGATAATGCCACGCTATCACCACTTTTATTTCGCCGCCCAGGCGATACAGAGAGAAATGTATTTCGCTCAGTTTTCACCTCGCGAAATTCTGCCTTTATCTTCAGCGCTAATGCAGAACGGCAATACAATTGATAAGAGATTGACATGATACGTTATAATAACGCGAGGCATAGGCGCGATGACGGTGGATGCTGCGCCAGCCGCTCCGGAGATCCACGAGCGAAAACGGAGCGAAAACGCGCTTCCCGAAATGGAGTAGCGCGATCTCTCTTGCTCACCTATCATTCCCAGTTGTTCGCGCACTGGACACTAGGCTCTCGGCACTTTCGCGCGGACTGCCCTTCCTCGCAGGTAGCAGCTTATCGAGCAACGGCATCATAAAGCCACGGCCCGTCATCTATGGTGATCGCATCGCCTCGCCTCGGGTCGGACCTGCGTCTATCATGTCACGCGGAACTGCACCATACATGTTCGCGCGGGTATAAGTCTCTTACTGTAAATAAAGTCACGTGCGGAGGAGTCATATGATTGCCCGAGATAATAGCTCAGCGTCGCTGGCGGATGGCATGGTCGAGGCCGCAACTTGGTGGAACGACCTCCTACCAAGCGCCTTTCAAATCGGATCCATCATTCATATATAGTTTTCACCGGAATTTTCCCAACATCTACCTCATGGCATTTTTTTTTCTCCATACGTACAGATTTTCCCGAAGGAGAATTATAAATCTCATGAGAAGTCACGAACTACCGACCGACGACTGTTGCTGAATCATCAGTAGATCCCGCGAGATGGAGACACCCGTTATATCACGTCAAAGTAAGCGGTCTCTTTGAAGTCACGACAGGTCCTCTAATATCGGTGTACTCGTGTCGCGCATTTAAGGGTCAACGGTACAAGCTATTTTAGTCTATGATGTCAGATGAGAGAGTTGCGCAAACTACCTCTGCAATTTATATTCATGTAAATAATTTTTTTATTAATAAAATCCCTAACAGCACACTTCATTCAGGCGATGTCCCCAGGGATACGTCCTTAGGACGTACGAACATCCTTTGGACGTCCCAAGGGGCGTCCCATGGACATCTCTGTGAGATCTGTGCTGTTAGGAAATTAGTCTATTTTTTTTTTAGAATAAATAGCAAATCAATTGGTCTATATAATATAAATTATACACTGAGGAAAGAAAAGTTGTTGACTAAATTTTTCAACTTGATTAAATTTCTTTAATTCAAGTATTTATGTAATTGTCTTAAATACATAAAATACTTGAGGTTTAAGCATTTATATATTTAAGTTAAATACATAAATACTTGAACTGAAGAAATTTAATCGAGTTGAAAAGTTTAGACATGTTACCAACTTTTTTTTTCTCAGTGTACAAATGTACATAAAACTTCTTACCTTTTCGGATCATGCATTATTTTGTAAACACCGTTTTGCATTCGAATATTCTTACATTAAATGATTGTGAACGCACAACTGTCGAAGCACAATAATTCAGTTTTTATACTAATTGCATTCGATGAAATAATCGGTTGCACACAGAAGCGATAGTTTTCGAGCGGCTTTCATTCTTACATAATTTCTCACAAAATTTACGATGATGAGTCATATCACGTAAATGTGCATACGAAATAACAGATATTTACGCGCAGATATTTACGAAATCATGTTTCACATATGAGTTTCAATCGATCGTTCGCGCCACGTCGGAGTGGAACGTCGTCGTCGACATTTCTGCGCATTTTGTTGGCCAATATGAGGCGATGAACGTACTCTGCATTCTCAGCGCCCGTACAAGATACTTCGAAGGCTTTCTTAATACAGTTCTTATTGGACAATGGCAAATAAACTGGAAACTCGACGTTGAACCTGAGTATTAGATTGCCTTTTTGCTTCGGATTAGCGGGGATTGGCATCCCCTCACCCGGCACGCGTTTGATGTAATCTGGACTGTAAAGATGTAAAAAGTCAGCGCAAATTTAAATAATAGTTGTAATTTAATTATGTAATTTAATTTCGGAGAAAAAAGGCAAAGAATTGCAATCGAAGCGCAATCGAGAGAGAAGGGGAGAAATAAGGAAGGAAACATGATGTATTTTACAAAGGCGTATTTTGCATTTCGTACGTAACGATCGACGTTATTGGAATCCGAAGAGTTCTGTCGTCGATGGTGTTGAGCGTGATCACCGTTCCGGTCAGCGCCTCCTTCAGAAAGATATCGACCGTCGTGTGCAAGTCCGAGCCCTCTCGCCGGAACGTTTCGTGAGGCCGATCCTCCGTGACGAAGATAACATCCGCTACGCTGACAATGTCTTGGACTTAGTGAAGATATCAACCCGCCTTGTTACAATTAATCGTTAACCTTAGGCTGCGAAACCCGCATTGTCATGTGACGATAGATGTAAATTGATCGCCTCTTTGATTGTACCATCATTTACGCGGATCTTTATGAATTAATATTATTTTTCACTCTCTCTTCCCTTATCAATTTTGTAAAAAAGAACATTAGATAAAAAATATTACCGATCATTTTTTTGTCAATTATGAAGGGATGATCAAATTCACGCGATATAAGAGTTGAACTTTTAACTTAAATTTTGAAGAACGCTCTAGTTTCTTAAAATGTAGAAAATCCTTCGCATTTACGATTAGTATAAAAATAGACTTTAATTAAAAATGCAGAATCACGAGCTGCAAAGAGAGTCTATCTGTTTTATTATATAATAATTATATGGTAATACTCAAGCAACCGTGATTACGACCATAAGCCAAGCTCAAGGAAGATCAAGGAGGCAATGAAAGGACTTACCGGGTATCTTCGTGGGGCCTTGATCACCCTCTTCTGGAAATACTATTCTGGTACCTGCTGGGATTCCTGGCTTAATGGGTATCGTCAAGATCTTCTCCATCGACAACGTCGTCGACTTATCATCACCAACTAAGACCAACTTCTGGATTTTCATTTTTTTTATTCCGCCGAAAAATACCTGTGACGAAACGTTCCCAGCTGCCCGAAAAGCTAGATTATATTTGTCTTTCGTTTTTTACAATGCTTTTGTACAATGTCTTTTACAATGCTTTAAAGCATAAATTGTGTATACAATCCACGTTTAATTTAATTTTTATCATTACATGTACGAAATCTTGAAATTTAATAATGCTGATAATAAAATAATACAGAGAAGAGAAGAAGAAAGTCTCTGCGAATAATTTGCAATTTTCAAATAAGTTCATGAATGAAGAACATAAAAATAAAACGTAAAAATAAATACAGTACATATTATGTAACAGAAAATTGACAGGCAAAAGTAAAAGTAAAAAAAAGGATTTATAAATATAGATCAGTTCTTACTTCCGAGAGAGTTAGAAACAGGGTTTTAATCAAGGGTTCCTCCTTCCGTTTTATACCCCGACCCTCGGGAAATTCAAGTAGAGGTTGAGGCTCTGTTAGAATATTTAGGAGATCGTCGTACGGATTTTCAGTCACAAAGAATTCTCTAATAATAAAAGTCGATGAACATTAATTCTTGGAATACCTTTCTAAAGACGCAATTGTAACCTAATTTTAAATATGCAATTTATCGAACGTACATAATAAATATTTATTTCTGAAAATCAATAAATCTGTTCTACGAGGAAAAATAAATGCTTGAAATACATATATTCTATGTGATCGCAAAGTCAATTTAAAATCAGAATACATAAATTCGCGATTTATTTACAACGGCGAGAGCTCAATGGCTCTTGGTTCCACCTAAAGGTCCGCATCGGCTCGTCGTGATAGACGTAAGGTTTCACAAATCCTTCTGGTCTCGGCACACCATTTTTAAGACCCTCTTCACCGTATTGATCATACACAGCCCTTCTAAGAGGATCCGAGAGCACGTCGTACGCTTCAGCTGCTAAGGCGAAAATCGCCTCGGCACCTCCGTTCTTTTGCCGCTCTGGGTTGTATCGTACGGCGCATCGTCGGTATCTGGAAGAAATAACCGCGCTATTTCGTTGCGATACGTTTCTCCTCTCTTGACTACACCATATATTTTTTACGTGAATCATACGACTTATATAACACTGAAAAAGCGTACATGCAATATAATATAAAAATTAATATGATAATTTTTTTCACGAAATGCCATTTAATATTACAAAGAAAAGATTATGCATTATATTTCCTAAAAGTATTATGTTATAAATATTAGTAATAAATAAGATGAGAAAAAATACAATAATAATAATAAGAGTTCTTAAAAATTAATAGTGATTCCTATTTTTGCGTGTTCCTATAAAAAAAAGATGCGTGCTTACGCTTCCTTGATTTCCACATCGTTACAATTCAATCCTAAAGACAAAACTTTATAATAGTCTAGGCCACGTTGGGTGCAGACGCATTTGTCGGGTGATGCATTTATATTCATCAGATCACTCTCCGAAGCTTGAGAAACCATGCCGAAGAGCAATGGTGCAAAGAATAATGCAAATTTCTTTTGAAAAGTGACATTTAATTGCGGCGCATGTCATTTATTTTCTTTAGCATCATTGATCGCGACAGAGAGATCGGCAATAAGACGATCGGCCCATCGTTACGTGTTTTCAACAACCGACGACAACGTGCCTTTGCTTGCCGACGTTTCGCCATTATCAAGGGGCTCAAGTGCATTCTTAAACGCGGATAACAATACACGAAATCAGCACGACGGCTAGTTCTCCGACGGCGAGTCTAATACACGATCTTTTATCGCTATGGAGACTCGCGAACGTGTCCCGAATTTCACCGTAAAAGGTAAGCGTACATAAAATCGCATTAGGCTCCTAAACATTTCATGACGCGACAATTGCTCGGAGCGCACGGCTAAACGCGCAATGAATAATGCAAAGCGTGAAATATCGCGTGAGATATCCTAAAAGTTCCTAACAGCTCACAGTACACGGGAAAGGACAATTTTGTTGAATTATAGACCCGAAAATAATTATGTTGAGTTATTAAAAAATTTATATTGGATGTTTAAACTGATTGCTAGACTGTCAAAACATTTTGCATCAGTGTCATCACGCTTGAACCTCTCACATAATTATTTTGATAGCCCAACATAAAATTACTTTCTGATCTGTATCTAACTAAATTTTTAGATACTATAGTAAAATTGTTCTTTCCGTGTAGAAATGATGTAAAATTTTATATTCAAAAATCAAAGAAAGATAATGAAATCAGGCATTAACAATGTTTTGATAATGTTATATTAAAAAATACATATATTTCTGAAAAATTATTAACATTTGATGAAGTATCAACATTCTTAGAGAAGAATGATTTTAATTATAATTTTTTGTATATGTTTAGAGGAAATGGATAAAATTTGCGATGAAAAAAAGTATATTCGAGACAGCATCGATCGCGGAAAGGTCATCGTCGTGGTCTCACCAACAGACACAAAACCATTCGCTTCCAATGAACATTTGAAGAATAAGAAGCTCAATACAAACAACATGAGCTTTCTGGATGTTATCTCTTCTATGCATTCTTTCGTAGAGAAGAATTTCGATAACGACGATAAAGAGAATGTGGCGATAAAACGCGATCCCGATGAATCGAAGCAATCACGTGGTAAGCGAGAGGTGGACAAGATTTTTCCTCAGCAACAGCGGCAGACGCTGGCAAATCGATCACCGAGACGCAAAAGCACCGGTGTCCCGACGTTGTTGTGCATCGATGGCAACAGACTTGTGGATGCAGCGGTGACCGGAGTTAAACGCAAGATCCCGAGGCCGGCAAATGCTTTCATGCTGTTCGCCAATGAGTGGCGAAGGAAACTCGCTGCGGAGAATCCTCGGGAATCGAACAAGGATATCAGTGTCAGGCTAGTAAAGCTCTCTTTAAAAAGAAACATTTGTTTCTGTTGAATAAATGCGTAATTATGCAAAGGATTTTTTTTGTAATTTTAAAAATTAAATTTTGAGAAGAAAGTAATTATGATAAAGATCTGAGTGTTTTTGTAAATCAATTCTCGAATTTATTAAAATGTTTATCATATTTATTTTCTGCGATCTATCTCTCTCTCTTTTTTGAAAGATAAAACTTTTGAAAAAAATTACAACTTGAAAATGGTGATTATTTTTTGTGTTTCTTTAGGCTAGGCGTTTTTTGGAAAAACATATCGAAGGACGTAAAAGAAAAATATTTTGCCCTGGCGCGTGAGGTGGACAGAGAGCACAAGAGAAAGTATCCTGGTATGTCCTGTAGAGAGATTAATACTTTTCTCTTTAACCTCATAATCGAAATCTCATTTACACGCATCTGAACGGATCGCCAGAGTTTTCTGATTTACCCGAAAATTCGTAGCGCGCGCTGCACAGCTATGTGACAAATTTATCGTATCCTTCCAATGCGAGGGATAACACGAACGATACGGGGGAAGGGGGGAATAACGGGATAAGAAAGTACGGGGTAAGAGTAAAGATGTCCGGAATGTGTCGTGGACTATCGAGAGCCGGCGATTCGCTAAAATTAGAAAATCTCATTACTCTCACACCGCGTGCATGACATCCCAAAGTGTCGGGCCACCGTCTATAAATAGCCGGGTTGGATTAGATATCGATCGCCGGCGATAAGTCTGTCCGCGTTATCAGCCGACGAAAAGCGAGAAGCCACCGCGCAACGGCGCTAACGCCTCACCCCCGGCGATCGTCTTTGATCCAGGTGCACGTAACGCTTGGTCCCATCCATATCGCTTCTAATCGTGACATTATTACTTATATATTATTACTTATATATATTGTTACGCAGCTAATTAATATTATTATGATGCAAAATAATCTTCGATCAATGCAAACGTAATCTTTGATCATTATTTTAGCCTATGTGCGACACCGTGACTGAAATGTCAGATTTTTTATTAAAGTTTATGTCAACGGAGGGGGGGGGGA
>QKQZ01044524.1:0-37459 GCA_003595255.1 Solenopsis fugax | reverse complement strand
AATGAGAATTATTTCAGAGTTTAAATAAATAATCTGAGTAAAATTTTTCTTCAATTCTCTGTTACTTTGATACATTACCATTTAGCTTTTATCTATTATGTATTTAACAGAGAACTTTACAAATAGCAACTTTAATTTTTATAATAAATTTTTTAAATTTAGAAATAAATTTTTGTTAACGTTCTTTTAGCATTTCTGTTTTATTTTAGTAACAACTAGATGTATATACAGTGTGACAGTTAAGTTTTCTGAGGCCTTATAAAATATCATACAAAAGGAGCGCAAAAACTTATTAATTTTATATAATGTCCACTCATTTTCTAACAACATTTACATCTTCCGTACAACGAATTAAATGCCTAAGAAAGCGCTCTGTCCAGATCACTTTCAGTTCTCTCGTCACAATCAGTTCGATCAATGATAAATTTGATTCTCAATCTTTGTTCTTTTCATTGCGAATAAAAAATTAGTCGGTACTAAATTGTCACATTGTATTACTGTAAAATTAGAAGGTATAATAAATGATTGCAAGAGTTTGTGTCCAATTTTCATAAGTGACAGAAAACATTTTCGCATGGCGGCGTTCGCATTTGTTTTATGGCATTGCTTATAATGAAAAGTTTTATACATATACGCAATGGGTTAAAAGTAGGGGGGATGTCAACCAATCAAGTTTTAAGATTTAGTTCGCGCCGCAAATAAGCTCAATTTCTGATTGGTTGAGAAACTGAGTTCATTTGACATTAGCTCTTTTGCCATCATGGGTGCGTTCACTTTGGCGCTCACAGCGCTTGTAAGCATCATTTGTCCTTGTTTAATACTTATAAACAAGAAGGATGAAATGATGCTTACAGCGCGTGAGCATCTAAAAACCGAACGTACCCTATGAATATTGATGCAACACTCGAATGCGCATGTGCGAAAAGGTGGCTTGTTTAACAACACAGGTTTGAACGTGTTTTGTTCGAGAACTTTCGAGGATTGCTGACGCAGTTGGATGCAGTCAACCAACGTTTCGAATTCGAATTGCTAGACTTCACAAATACAAGGTAAATAATAACATAAACAATGTTATAGCCGATTTCAAGCTTGTTGGAGTGCTATCATATGATTAAGAAGTAAGCAATTATATTCGATCTGAAAGCACCGCATGTTGATCGGCGTTGTCGCTTGGTTGCGTTATTGTTCTTCATTGTTTTACAGCTATTGATATAACATGGGTGGCAGGAATTCAAGGCATATGTGGATCGACGATTGGGATCATTGGGATGACGATTGGCACAACAATTGGAAAAACGATTATGACTATCTGGTGGAATATGCAAAGAGCGGTCGCTCTAAGTGTCGATTTTGTCACCTACCGATAAAAAATCTGAGTCTGAGATTCACCACCGTTATTCCGGTATGTTTCGAGTTTTACAATGAGAAAACCACGCGAATGAATCCGCACGTTTATATCTAGAATATTTTAATATTTTCGGAAATAATCGTGAGTTACAATTCACAACATAATGAATGCATGTATTTTTCATTAAATTATTAATCTTGTGTAATGATAATGTGCCCAACGATGATGATGTCATTTTGCGTCACCCCCGCGATGCCATCTCTGTTACACAATGAATGAAATTGATGAATTATTCAATTATTTATACGTCATTGCTTTCTCTTTGTTTAAAGTGTTTCCTTATATTCGTGGTTTAAGTTACAAAAAAAAAATACATAAACACATATCCTATTATATTTCCTGCTGTGCTTAGTTTAACAATTTTTTTTCTTATAATGTAATATTGATTTGTTTATCCGTTATTGCTTTATGTTCATTTTAAGATATGAATTAAATATGATTGTTTTAATAGATTTTTTAACTTTTTAAACTGTACTTGCAAGACATTTGTATGAAAAATTAATTTCAATATAGAAATATTTATATTTTCAGAGCAGTCTTTTTCGTGAGAGGACATCTGGTTGGTATCACTTTGATTGCTTCTTCAAAGAACAAAAGCCAAGCTCTATCGATGAAATAGGTTATTTCTATGAGCTTCGTGATGAGGATCAAAATACAATTCGAAAGAAAATTGGTTGGTACATGACCTAAGCAGAATCTCTATGGTTTTAATTTATGTTTTATTAACTTAACAGTTTCTTATATTTTTATATGTAGAAGAATATCGTAATACACCTGTGCCTCCAGCAATAGGAAGAAAAAGAACAAACAGTTACAGTGATGGTAGATATAGTAATTTCAGAGTGGAATATGCCAAGTCAAGTAGGTCCATGTGTATGGGATGCCTAAGAAATATAACAAAAGGCCAAACAAGAATATCAAAGAAGGATCATAAAAGTAAGAAAGCTAAGAGATTAGGTGGTCTGGAGAGATGGCATCATGTGGAGTGCTTTGCAAAATTCAGAGCAGACATAGGATATTATGGGAGTGGAGATGAACTTCCAGGTGCCGCACAGCTTTCTGAAGAAGATCAGCAAAGTCTGAAAGTTTTACTGCCCAGAGTGCCTCGGGATTATACACCATCACCTCCTAAAAGGATGAATTATTCACCCGAAGATGTAAAGAAGGAAATGCTGATGAAAACGCAAACTGAAGAGTTATATGCTTTAAAGGATCGAATATCGAGCCTTGAAATGCAAGATATGATTGCGCTATTGGAAGAAAATCATCAGAAAATTCCATCTGGCACATCAAATGTGTGTTCAATAATATATATTTATATTGAGATAATAATTTTTCTTAAATTCTATAAATCTATTTCTTATATGATTTTTAAACAGGTTTATCGATTTAATCAAATTTATATTTATAGATTATAAGTCGTTTATCCGATATATTATATTTTGGAGCTTTACAACCTTGTCCACAATGTAAAGGACAACTCGAATACAATTTTGGTTTGGGTTACAAATGCACTGGTAATGCAGCAGAATCGACTAGATGCGAGTATGTTACACAGGATCCAAAAAGAGAAGAGTGCGTAATACCGAGTGAAATGATGAAAAAATCCCCACTTAAGTAAGTTCTTTCATTAGACAAGGTCTACTTAATTAATCAGATTAATCCTATACATATCTTTATTTCAATATTAATACAATATTAAGATTTATTAATATTCATGATTGTTCTTAGGTCGTACAAGCCCGAAGTAAAGAAACGATTGTTTACAATAACAGCATCGCCGTCGTCGAGTTTTATTCTTAACGAAGGAGAAATAATAATATTAGATGACTAAATAAGGGAAAAAAAGGATGAAACAGATGGATTATAGTTTTTATGATTTTTTAATTTTATGAGATGACATTTTATTTACTATTAAAGTATTACTAGTATAAATTCCAGTGAAGATTTCTCTGGTGTTGAAGTTTACAGAACTGATTTATCTTCAGTGATAATGATTCAATGATGAATTTTGTGTTTTGTTTCAATTACATGCAAGTTGTTTACGTATATTAAATAGGTATTTGTTACCTTTAATATTGATTGTAAGATTCTATAATAAATTTTCATAAAATCAATTGTTTCTTTGTTTTTTACAATAAATACGTATCTTTCCTTATGTTATCCCTGATATTTATTGAGTCGGCAAGTGAATCACAAACAAAATATAAAATTGATGTAAAGTTTGCAAGATTATTTTTACATATAATAAATTAACCCTTAAACACACTGATCCCGTAAAATACGTATACATTTTTTACACTTTTGTCTTTTTAAATAGAATGAGTATGAAATGAACTTAATAAAAAATTAAAGTTATATTGTTACATTCACGTAAACCAGTATTTCATGTACATTTTCAAATCCAAATGAATGATTCTTATAGCTTTTAATGATGGTAAATAATTGCTTTGAGCTATTAAAAAATTATAGATATGTCTGCTAAAAATCTTCTTCTGTAGGTTCAGCCATCTGAACAGTTTGATCCTTCATATTCTCATCCACCGTAATCCAGTCGCGATTGTCTTCGATAAATTTTTTCCAATACTCTGCAAAAATAAATATTTGTATACGCATTAAATTATATTAATTTAAACGTATTTAATATGTAATAATTTAATATTTACTTAATATTCGAAGAATTCTTAACAAACTTTTAATGATTGTCGTTTAAACAATTGTTCATCTTAATTTTGAGATGTTTATTTTTTTCTCCAACATTATTTGCTTTATAGAAAACATCCTTTATATTATCCAGTATATTAGATTATCCATTAATATTTATTTAATTTACCGTAATTACCTGTTAACTCCTGCATTGTTCCACCGGTATCGCCATATTCGACTGGCAAGGCATCAGCTGGAATATCTTCGAAACAGTGTTTGTGTGAATAGACGTAAAATCTGCTTTTCAACTTTTCTGTCATGAAAGATCTGACAATGCTCACAATAATATCAAAGATTATTGGTACGTTAAAACAGACAATCTCCTGATATCTTATAGGATAACAGTTCTGCAATTCGTGGGCCATATTTTTTAATACATAAGGAGAGTTGAAAAATGTGGCATGTTGTTGGATTGGATCCATCTATGTACCATACGCAACCATATACAGATCTTGCTGGGTAATACATCATCACCGCTTCTGACGCCAATATACTGATCTGAAAAAATCGTCAACCAAAAATAATGGACATACATTAAAAATA
Source organism: Solenopsis fugax (assembly GCA_003595255.1). Taxonomy (NCBI): domain Eukaryota; kingdom Metazoa; phylum Arthropoda; class Insecta; order Hymenoptera; family Formicidae; genus Solenopsis; species Solenopsis fugax. The sequence goes on along the minus strand of QKQZ01044524.1, from coordinate 32,802 downwards.
CGTTCGTGATATCATCCCTTACAAATCGTTCGAGCGATATATTATTTTAACATTACCTTAGCTAGGTTTGGTATTTCATGTATATTCGGGTCATGTCGAGTTGCGCGCACCAGTAAAACAATTCTTCCTTGACTGTCCGGCTTTCACAGGGGTAAAAATATTCTAAACGTAAACGAAATATTCCTGAATTTTTCGAAGAAGTCATTATATTGGATGATTGCAAAAGTTCGCGTCCGATTTTCATAAGAAACCGGAAACATTTCGTCGCAATGTGGCACTCGAATTTGTTGTATGGCATTGCTTACAGAATAAAAAAAAAAGAAAACAGAAAAAAAGAGTTGTATTCCAATAAGATACGAACAACACACAACATCAATGCCAAAAGGCCGTTCAGAACGGGGTTAATCGTAAAATAAAACCTGTCTAAAATAAAATCACCATTTTGAATTCTGCCAAATCACTTATTAATTATTTTTAGAGCAGGAACACAATCCAAATAAACACCCCGAATGTTTTTTGTTTCGGTTCCAACACTCATTCCTTTCCGAAATTAATATAACATATAATATGGCAAATATACATATAAATATTAAACAAGGACAAATGATGCTTACAAGCGCTGTGAGCGTCAAAGTGAACGCATCCAAAGTGTGCTGTCTAGGCTAAACAATTTTTAGGCATTGACTGGGTAGCGATGTGGTATAAAGAGTTGCGAATTTGTTCTCCGTGTTATAAACCTGGATTCAAATCCACCCAGAACAAGTATAACTCTAAACCGGTTTTTAATCAATTTAGAAGATATCTTATATCTATTTTTATATCTTATTAAGTTGTTCATGATTTACTTGACAATTTAATAAATATTAATGCAAGGGATGACATTTGAAAAAATACGCATTTATTGTAAAAAAAAGTTTATTTTATGAAAAATTTATTATAGATCTTACAATCAATATTCGAGGTAGCACTTATTTGGTGCGTAAACAAGTTACATACAGTTCAAACAAAAACACAAATTTAAGATTATCATTGAAGATAAAACAAGGCTATGGAGCTATTTAACAATTGTAACACCAGAGAAATCTGGAATTTATATTGGTAATTTTTAATTAATAGTAGCGAATGGCATGTAATCTTGTAAAATTAAAAAACCTTACTTATGAACTTAAACATCACACTTTTGGATTAAATAACTTAATATTTGTATTGGAAATTCATTCTTATCAAATATCGTATTTTCACCTGAGCCGCATCATAAACGATGTATTCATTGTATAATAATGCCGAATTTTTATTAAGCTTGGCAGGTACTCCCTTTCCATAGGGCACTTCAACGCCGTCCTCGGTCTTGTAGACATTCTGTGGGTCAGGATGCGTTTGACCGCAACCCATCGTCGAATGCTTTCCTTTTGGTAGCTTCTCGATGTAGTCCGATTGGTACCTCTCATACATATTACCCAGGGCAACTTCGGAGAGCATCAATAAACCAGTTGGATTCTGGCTGTGTGTGCAGCAATAATTTGCAGACTTCGATACCATATCAGCGAAATATATACCCTTGCCGAACATGTAACCGGTAACGGGCGCTTCTGGAGGCGCGATACGCAAACCTTGGGACAGTATTCCCGCGTAATTCGTAGTTCTCGATCCGTGCCAGAGCAATTTTCTGTTATGTAATTTCTTGAAGGGCTTGAACCTCTGTTCTTCGCCATATCTTTTAATGACGAACACTTCCTCAATTTTAAGCTCGTACTGCCTATGAGTAGTCGCGTGCGTATTCTTGACGTACTTCTCGATCATCTTAAACTCTTCGCTCATCTTGTCCAATACGTCGATGTCAGTCTTCAATTGTTTGTAATGACTGTCAAGGGGATTCTCTTTCTCGTTGGTTTTATCACACAGAAGATTGTACGCGATCTCCATCTCGAGTAGAGCATTCAGCATATCGCACTTGGTCTTAATTTCTTCCAACGTTTCGAGAATTTTCGGTCCAGATACTCCAAAATTATGTGGTATCAGCGTATAGAACCTGTTGGAAGCATCGATCAACGTAGTGCGGTCTGTGTTACTCTTCTTGAGTATCTCTTGCAATTCCGTTAAAACGGCATAAGCTTTCTCAATTTGTTTCTTAGACAGTTTTCCAAGCGGCATTTTATCCATGTCTATTTCGAATTCCAGCATAACTTTTTTCATCTCCGCTACGTCGAAAATAAGGCGCATCAGGTCTTGGATCGGTTTCTGCAAATTACTCTTGATATCCGAATCTAGAGAAGCAACCTCCTGATCCCCATGATCTATATCTATCGGATACATTAAATTTGGCTGCTTAACAAAATGCTCTCTATTCTTCCACTGATTACCTGTCTTCTCTTCGTACAATAATTCGAACTGTTGTATACATTCTTCTAAAGACATTTCCTCCAACTTGTTACCGCCAATCGTGGTGCCAATCCGGCCCCAACTTCTAAATATGTGATATCTCTCGTTACGATCATGTTTCAGAATTTGCATCTTGTAATAACTGTTTTTCTTCGCTTGTATGTCCGTTAAACCTAGCGTCACAGTGTATTTATCTTTGCCTTTTTGATAAACATGCGCAACATGATCTAAACCGCTGTCGGGATCAACAGCACCACCACCCTTTATCTTAATCTTCATTTTGCCAGAACCAGATTTCTCAAATCTGCTCTTACTCTTACTCTTGGAGGCATTGGATTTTGCGATGACATTAGAAAGTCTAGCATTAATATCGCCACCCCAGCTAGAAATAGTTTTCTTTTTTAGGAGCATGATAGGAGCGTCTGTGTACTCTTTTGCTTCGTCTATAAAATCTTCTGTTATTACTTGAATGTCATGCAACTTAGCTTCGTCCATTCTTAAATTCATTTTGTCGACTTCATTCTGATTCGAAATTACAGCAGCCAGATCTGAGTGAATTTTTGTCGTAACAGTACCACCCAACAATAAAATTTCTTTTTTCAGTTCCTCTTTATCTTTCTGTGTACGACCTATTATAACAAACTGCATGTTCTTCAAAGGACGTGGTTTCCCTTGTACTTTTGGTCCATCTGTTTCATCTTCTTTTTTAACAAAACTTGACGATGATGGTGCTATTATCTTAAACATTCGTTTCTTTACTTTTGACTTGTATGACCTAAAATCAAATCACCAGTATTAATAAATCTTTACATTATATTTATTAATATTGAAATAAAAAAATATGCAGAATTAATCTATTTAAGTTTCACCTTGTCTAATGAATGAACTTACTTGATTGGAAAATCTTCCTTCATGTCACTTGGTATTAAACACTTCTTTCTTTTCGGATCCTGTGTAACATACTCGCATTTAGTCCATTCTGTTACATTACCAGTGCATTTATAACCCAAACCAGAATGGTATACAAGTTGTCCTTTACATTTTGGACAGGGTTGAAGAGCTCCAAAATATAATATATCGGATAAAAGACTTATAATCTGTAAATAAAAAATTCGATTAAAAAGATATATAATAAACCTGCTTAAAAGTCGTAATAAAGATTCATAGTATATGATTTAAGGAAAAATATTAAGTATCACAATACAATTATATGTTATAAAATATTTACATTTGATGTGCCAGATGGAATCTCCTGATGATTTTTTTCCAATAACTCAATCATTTCTTTCTTTTCAAGGCTCGATATTTGATCCTTTATAGCATATAGCTCTTCATTTTGCTTTTTCATCAACTTTTCCTCTTCCGCATCCTCAGGCTCATTCTTAATTTTTTTAGGTGGCGGAATATCACCCTGAGCCATCTTGGGCAGTGAAGCTTTCAAACTTTGCCGGTCTTCTTGAGAAAGCTGTGCGGCACCTGGAAGTTCATCTCCACTCCCATAATATCCCATGTCTGCTCTTAGTTTCGCGAAACACTCCACGTGATGCCATCTATCCAGACCACCGTATCTCCTAGCTTCATCGCTTTCATAATCCTTCTTCGATATTCTCGTTTCACCTTTTATTATTTTTTCTTGGCATCCTATACAGGTAGACCTACTGGACTTAGCATATTCTACTCTGAAATCACCAGAACCACCGCCACCGCCACCCTTTGTTCTTTTTCTACCTTTTGCTGGAGGCGCATTACGAGATTCCTCTGCATATAAAAATATAACAAATAGCTAAGATGATAAAATAAATTATTTAAACCATAGAAATTCTGCTTAGGTCATGTACCAACCAAGTTTCTTTCGAACTGCATCTTGATCTTCATTGCGAATCTCATCAAAATGACCTATTTCATCGGTGGAACTTGGCCTTTGTTTAGCGAAAAAGCATTTTAAGTGATACCATTTAGGTATCTTTCCATCATGAACAGGGCTCTAAAAGTATATAAATAATATTTTTATTTATATTTTTAATAAAATTTATTTTTCACACATGTCTTGTAAGTACAACTTAAAAAGCCTGAATCTCCTAAAATACCATTAACTATATTTGTTTAATTGAAACAATCATAAAGCAATAAAGAACGAATAAATCAATGTCATATTGGAAGGAAAAATTTGTTGAACCTTCTAAGCAATACAGCAGGTAATACCGCGGATTACATATTTTGTTTTTGTACGCTGAACCGCGAATATAAGGAAACACTTTAAACGAAGAGAAAGCAACTGCCAATAAATAATTGAATAATTCATCATGTGACGTAACAGCGATAGCATCACGCTGGTGACGCAGTTATCCAGAATGACACCATCGGATGCGTTATCATTACACAAGATCAATAGTTCAACGATAAACGCGCAAAAGTGTTATCTCTGGGTTGCGAAATATAGCCCACCGTTAATCTCGAAAGTATGAAAATACTCTAGATACAGCGACGTGCGATTTATTCGCACGGTCTTCCTCATCGCGAAACTGGACACATACCTGAACAACGGCGGCGAGCCTCAAGCTAAGCTTGTTTATTTGCTGCTTACATAATTGACATTTAGAGCGATCGCTCTTGGCGTATTCCGCCAGATACTTCATATCGTCGTCCATCTCGCCGAATGCCTCTCACCTTGGATAGCTCAGAAAACAATGGAGAACGACGCGGCTACGATGCGACTCTTGCAACAATGAATGCCGGTTAACATGTGGCGCTGGCTGACACCGGTCACGTTTGGCATTCCGGAGGAAACGGCGGGCTTTGAACGTACGCATGCTCATCGAAGTTTCGTCGTCACTTCCGGAACCAATTATTCGCCGTTTCCGGCCGACCGCGCCGCATCTACCATTTGTTCTTTTTACACATCGCAGAACTGAACTCTCTTGCACTGAACTTCATCTTTTTTCTTTTTCTCTCTAATGAGAGAAGAAAGAGAGAAAATATGAACCGTGCAAGAAGTTTAGTCATCGGATGTGAAAAAAGAACAAACCTGTAGATACCTTGTGCATCGTGAGTGTTAATTAAAATTGTGTTGCAATCGTATTTTTTATTCATTAATTTTAATCTTATCTGGATTGTTATTTATTTTTAATCTTTTGTAAATATATCTCTAAGTCTTCATAAATGTTAAATAGATATCAAATAATTTTTAATGACGCACGAAAGTTTTAAATTTAATTAATATATTTTTAACAATCTCAAATTTCAGAAGTCATTTAGAATTTAATTTATATTAAACATTATATTATTTAATTAGAATTAAATTAAATTAATTTAAATTAGAAATTAAAACGCTTCCTTTAAATATTAATTTAAAAATTTATAAAAATTTTAAAGTATAAATATTTGTAATTTTAATGGAGTAAAAAAATGTGTGTATATACGTATACATGTATGTACATAAACAAATAAAATTTAACTCTGAATTATTTATAAAAATAAATAATATTAGATAATTAATAATACAAATGTTGTCGTTAATATTTTTCAAAAAATATATATATTTGTGAATTACAAGACGAAAAAAAAAATTTGCCTCCTGTGAGGTTTGAACTCACGACCCCTGGTTTACGAGACCAGTGCTCTACCACTGAGCTAAAGAGGCTTTGGATTACTGTTCGCTTAGAAAGCCATAAACCTTTTCTCAATCGACTAACAAAAATTGTGATAAAAATAACTTTTGCAAAGACAATTTTGCATAAAGATGTAAAATTGCATTTTAAAAAGCTCTTCGATGCATTTATTTGCATATCGATCGATCACGACTGTTTCAAAAACAATTTTTCTTACTATCGTATTTTTTGTTTTCTCTTTTTGTGCATTTATAATTAAAACTAAATTATCAGCGGTTTTGCAATAGAAGATTATCAACAATTGTATTTTGTTATAAAAGAGTATTTTGTGCTGTAAAAGAATTTCGTTAAAACTGTAAAAGTTTACGTTTATATGCAGAGATAAAGATAAAAGAGTTCATATCTTCAAAAGTGAAATCGAAATGTAAAAGTTGATGTAAAAGTTTAGTTGGAAAGAATTTCTGGTTCAAATGGAAGAAGATGATACTTCTTCAATGAAACTAGTGAATTCGAACTCCATGGAATTCGGACTCCTTCTGGACTCTAGATCCCAGATGATAAATCGTCTCGGACTCGGACAGTCCGGGTCGAAAAGTTCCCCGAATCAGGATTATCGAGTTGGCGCCGGACATATTTCGTGCAAAATGCAATCTCCAGGGACTTTCCTCAAGGCCTGGCGACGAAGATAAAGTACCGGAAGGTGATAAACTTATCACACCAGCGGAAACTGTTGTTTCCATCCTCGGTTATGACAAGTGCAGCTCCAAATGAAAGGATGAATTCCTGGCTCCATTTACGTCCTCGCCGCGCTTAATGGCGCAAACCTAATTTTCTTCTTTGTCGGAATCTCTCTCTCGCGTAGCTTCGCTATCGCGTTGTGATTATCGTGTGAAGCGGTGCGTGACAACGGAAGTATTTAAAACCGCGTAAACTACCCTGTGTTATTACGCAGCATCGCGACGCGTTTGCTCTTGAAATAAGATACATCTTTCTAATTGTCTCGAAATAAAAGTAGATTCTTCGTTGGACGTGAATTGCGTACATGCATATGCGTCCCATATACTTGTGTGAAGATGAAGTGTTCCTCGATGATATTGCTGCTATTAGCTTTCTTTGGTCAGTGCATTGTTTGCTCCAGGTCTACGCAGAGTAAGCAGAAATAATGGAAATAATACGTATATGTGGAAAAAACAATTTTGTTGAAATACAGATCTAAAAATAATTATGTAGAACGATTTAAAGAATTATATCGGATGGTTTAACTTGGTTCACGGAAAAAAAGATTAGTTACAGTTAGTTACTGCAGCAAAAATCTGTACGTGGTAGTTAAATTTTAGCTATATACAACTGAAATTAGCTACCACATACAGATTCTGCAGCAACTAATCTTTTTTTCCGTGTTGTTAGAATGTCAAAACTGTTTGCACTAAAAAGATCGACTTATAAGTACAGCCACAATTTTTTGGCTGCAAAAAATTAATTAAGGTAGATAAATGATTAGCAAATATTGTGATATCACATATTGTATGTTTGGTACTTAACCAGTCTAAATAACAGAATTTATATCTGAACTATGAAATTTAGAAAGAAAATTTTTCTGTGACGCTTATTCATGTTAAAGCCAATCATACCTTTTATAAAATTTAACTGTTTAATTGGCAATGAGAACTAAATTTTTTAGAAGGATTGCTAAAATGTTGCTGCTATAAATTCTATATGTGACAAACAATATTTTAGTAAATACAAAAAAATAGCGATAAATTTTTGTTGTGACACCTAGAAATCTACATACATCAGTAAAACGTTTTTTCAAGTGTGCATCAGTATTATCATGCTTGGGCGCCTTATATATATTTATTTTGGTGGCCTAACATAAAATTGTTTTATGATCTGTATCTAGCTAAATTTTAAAATGCTGCAATAAAATTGTTCTTTTCATGTACAAAAAAAAATTGGAATTTTCGAAAAAGGTAGCATTGCACGGAACAATTGTGATGTATAAAGAGCGCAATATTTTCCAGCAGAATCAATAGCAAGTTATTTCTTTACGACAGTTACAAATGCGTATATTGAAAAATTGATTTTATCGCAGAAAATTTTATTGTTACGATCAAAGTTGAAAAGCCATCACTTTTATACTTATGGGAGGACAAATTTAAGAAAATATTAATTTGAAGGCAAATAGATTTATATGTATACGCATTTAATAACTGACGCAATAAATAATTACACTAATGTATTTAATTGTATATTATTGCGATATATTTGCTTCAGTAGAAAATCGCTTCAAAATCGTAGCAAAATTAATAACAAATATTACAAATAATTGATGATATTATAAATTATTCTATCGTAACTGTGTACGTTTATTTTATTCGTATTTACTTTATCTCATCGGTATTATTATTAATCTTGTTATATTAAAGAATTCTACAGTCTCTTATAAATCTATCGTTCCTTTTAGTCAGCCCTACTCGGTCCTTTTCAGTCCGATCATGTCCTTTGAAACAGCTAGCTAACGGAAGAGTTCGCGTTCGGTCTCGAGGTAGACTCGTGAGATACATGTGTCTCGAAGGATACACTCTTGTAGGCAACAAGTATTCCACGTGCGTACGTGGCCAATGGGACACACCTACTCCCGTGTGTGTGAGTAAGTAAAATTTTATGTATTAAAAATAAAAAATCATTGAAATTGTTAACGAAGAAATGCTGACTGATTTTGGAGTACTTCTTCTTCATTGATTATATTTTTTAAAATGATTTAATTTTCAACATTTAATATTTAAAGTTGTATAGAAATAATTAGTTCTCTTAACAAAAGATCTGGCAATTTTATAGCGCTTCGACGAAAAAACAAAGTCCAACAAATGTACTTTTTATTTGATCCATATTTTATTGTTTGCAAGTTACAAAATGATACTATTTTAATTACAATATGCTAAAATAAGGAGTTCATTTAACATTACAAATGCTTCGAAGCAATTATCTCGTTAAGTGAACTCAGCCTAAAATACGTATAAAGCAATGTGTGTTAATAGAAAAATGCGACAAAATGATGGCTTGCGCTACCCTAGTGGAAATAAATTGCTGAAATTATTGAAAGCAATTCTGAAATTGTTGACACGGGAAATGAAAATTATTGAAATAGTGTTGAATATATTTCAGTATAAAATCATACTTGTAACAGCGAAATATTATGAATTCTGAAAATTATTTAAAATGATGGGAATGTAATGAAAAGTAATGCAAAATATATAATATTTTTACAGATTTATTAACCAAAGTTGAACCTTGAAATATTCTGAAATAATATAAATTTTAAAAATAATTATTATAAACGTTGGAAAAAAAGAAAAGTAACATAAAAACATATACATTTATATTGATTAATTAACAAAAATTATACATTAAAATATGCTAAAATACTTTGAATCCTAAGGACAAATAATGAAAATGTTACAATAGAAAAGAGTAATGAAACAGAAATAAAATAGGTAATATTAAGTTAAGTTGTCAGTTAAATTTTTCTATTTAAATATTTGCAAATTAATTCTAATACAAATATTTATAAGTTCATAAGTTATTGTAATTATAAATGTTTATAATAAATATTTTGGATTTTTCTAATTTCTGAAAGCATTAAATCATTATTTCTTTATAATTTTAAGACTTACTTGAAATACTTTCATTCTGATCCACATATATAGTTTTAAACATATATCTGTAGTTAATAAATTCTGATGAATAATTTCATTAAATTCACTTAGTTTATTGATTTTTATTTTGAACTTTACTAAATTCTTTATAATCTTAACCTTTTGAGATTTTCTTATTGAAATCTTAATGAAATGAATCTCAATGTGATTCAATTAAAAGAGATTTTTGTATGCAATTCAGCAATGTTTTAATGTTATTCACATTTCAAAAATATTTTCATCAGGGATCACAATATATTTTATTGAGTTTTACGGAATTATCGATGTCATAATATTAGAAATTAATTAGAACGACGTTTTTATGTTTTGGAATAAGGAAATGAGATAACATGCGATTAGAAGATTTGGTTTATTTTTTTTTTTAATATTTAGGTGCTGGATGTTCTATACCGCCAAAACCGGATAATTCAATGATGATACCGAAATTTGGAGGTGCAATATTAATGTTCTTCTGCGAACCTAATTACTCTTTGATCGGCAGCGCTGAAATTTATTGCGACGGACGTCAATGGAATGGAACTATTCCTTATTGTCGAGGTACTGTAATATAAAAATTCTATTATTTTATTAATCATTATTATTTTATTATTTTAAATTTTATTATTTACAGAACTTATTTTATTTTTGATATTATTGCTTCGCTCGCTTACAAAACGCATTGGATTCTGCAAAGTTACAAGACATAAGTATTTTAGAGAATAAAAATTATTTTTAGCAATGCAAGAACAATAATTTAATTAAATTTCTTTAATATTTGTTACTAAATAAAAAGCTTATGTCACGCTTGCTGAATTTGATACATATGTATATTTATTCTTATAATGAGAGAAAAGTTTTGTAATTGTGACTGTAATTATATGGTAAAAGAATTTTGGTTAGTAATTCTATTTTTATAGTTATTATTGGTATAATGTTAGTAATAATAATCTTGTTAGAAATAATATCAATATCTAGCTCGACCTAGCACAAGCAATATCATAATAAGAAGAGGTCAAATATATCGAGCAGACAAATCTTGTGTTTATAGTTCTAACTATGAAAAAACTTCATTACAAATTAAGATAATTTCAAATATTAATATAATGAAATATTAAAATATGGTATATTAGTATAAAAAATAAAATAAACACTTTTATATTGCACATACAATCACAATTATAGTGAATGTAATTATTTTTTAAACATTCTCTTACTATTTATATAAAAATAATTACATAGCTATTATTAAATAGTATACAAAGAGAAAAAATTCCTAAATTTTAATAAATATTTATTCAAATAGTACTAATGAAATATTTATTTACAGTACATAAATATTTACTCTATAAGAAAAAAATGATATTTAAATTAGTGCTTCTTGTATTAAATAAATGTACATTGACATTTAATAAATATTTTATTAGTACTATTTGAATAAATATTTATTAAAATTTAGTAATTTTTTTCCTCAGTGTATAATAATAATTTGCATGATTAAAACAACTATAAATACAGGCACTGAAAATGACTGTAAATTATAATTAAATTGTAATAATTGCAACCATTTTTTTCTCCCAGTGTACACAAGTTCACTGTCCTTTCTTTTTTCCCCTTTCAGCCTTTTCCTTACTTAACTTTAATTGAAATTTTATAATTTTTTCTTTTTCATATGACAATAACGTCACAAATTTTATTCGCGTTAATGCAACTTTTGTCATAATCTGTGATAAGATACTAACGCAACCACGCCGACAAAATGTGGTTTTGAAAGCCCGGATCTTTGCTGGTGGGAACAAGATCCTCTGCATGATTTCGATTGGACACGCCATAATTTTGAGACACCGAGTTTACACATCGGCACCGGTCCGACGCACGACCATACTCTGGGTGCCGGAAATGACGGTACGTATCTTTGTAGGACTTTGACATTTCATTGAAATATTAGATTACGATATAAATTACGAAGAAAAGAAAAAGTTATTTTTTCTAACTGCGTACATTTATTTATTTCAGGCCATTATCTTTATATCGAGGCATCCGGACGATTTATTAACGATACAGCGAGAATTATATCTCCACTATATAAATCATCATTGACTGAATCTGGATGTTTCTCGTTCTGGTAATGATATGTAAAGTACAATATTACTTCAATTTATGATTATTAATAATTTATAAATTTTTATACGATCTTAATTACCATTTTATTTCTTTTAATATAAGTTAAATTTTTATATAAATTTAATAAATAAATATACATTGATGAATATAAATTTATTAAAATAAAATAAAGCAAAAAGAGAAATGTGGCGAACCCATTGTTAAAATTTCAACATCTAACTTATATCATATTAAAATAAAAGTTTCAATGCATGACTTTATAAAGCTTGCATATCTCATGAATTACTTTTGATAGGTATCATATGTTCGGTATCTCGATCGGATCGTTGAATGTATATTTCAAGCAAGAAGATACTGAAAAACGAAATTTGATATTTACCAAAAGTGGGAATCAAGGAAATCGATGGCTTCATGGCATTTCCGAACTACCGAAAGCTAACGCCAGCTTCCAGGTACTCTTAATCCTGTTTTTCAACTAATTAAGTTAGACTTTATATGATAATATTTCGTTTATTAAAATATTATTATAAGAAATTAGGGAATGAGAGAAATATGGATATCGATTCGATGTTGAAATCATTAAATATTGATATCATTTCGAAGTCGATTAGATAAATCATTTAATAGGTCTAAAGCTTTTATATTATATATAATATTTCAAATGTTTAAATTTGGTTTGGTATTAACTTGTTAGAATGTAGATAATATAATTTCAATATTGACCTCGAATTATAATACATATATATAAAAAAATTTTTTTGAATATTCCTTATAGATTATCATAGAAGGAGTACGAGGTAACACTTACGAGAGTGATATTGCAATAGATGATGTTGCTATTTTACATGGAGATGAGTGTATTGTTAATACAAACGAATCTGCTATCACTGTAGGTTATGATGGTAAGTTTTCTTCTTATCAATTTTCATTTAACATTAAAAATGTATATATATATTTTTTTGGTACATTTTATGCATTAAAGTACGAAGTTATATAAAACAGTTTTTTTTTGTCATCTCTTACCGCACAGAATTCTTTAGCCCTTTTTCTAACCATACTTATTTTGTATAATTGTAGGGAATCATTTTTAATTTTTTATTTAGACTACACCAATATATATTTATTTTGACAAACCTGTTTCAGATCAAATTGAAATAGTTAACGCGCAACAGACTTGTCGTGACAGATGCGTTTCGTCGGAAAGCATTGTTCCTTCCGCCCCGCCATTTGGACCGGAGAGTTGCCTTTGCACGATCGATTGTGCGGAACGCTCTATTTGCTGCCCAGATTACGCTGAATATTGCATACTGGGTAACTGTTTACTATTTTAACAGAATCCTCAATGGGAGAGGTTAAGATGCTTATATTGGAACCCGTCGATCAAGATATAAAATCATGATTGCACTGGGTTCCTACTTGCGGCACATTCGGTTTTGTGAGATTTCTACAATTAAAATTTAATTATGATTATACAGCACAAGGTTATACAGAGTATGTATCAGGATACAGCACAATACTCTACAATATTACGCTGGAGTCACCGAGTAAAACTACGATTGCACCGGTAAAGAATTCCACTTTGCCGGGATTTCCTATCCCTATAAATCCAAAGGACGACATCGACCCAGGTATGACGACGCCGACCACAACGCGAAGACCCACGACCACAACGCGAAGGACCACGACCACAACGGTCAAGACTCAAACCAGGAAACCCTCGCGGAGAACGACGCTTACGAAGCCAACGCAGCAGAAAACGGAGGAAACGCCTTTCATACGCCAGTTACCTTTGACAACGGAATACGTAGAACTTCAGCCTCGATCTGGTATATCTATTTCATTGTATATAGAAAGAAAGAAATCTGAAAAGACATTAAATTGCGATGAAACGTCCTGGTCTAGTTTAGGTATTGAAAAAAGTTTGAAGTGAGTTGGAAAGTTAAAGTACTTACTAGTGTTGAGAAATTATTTCGCAGATTTATGATGCATCCACCTACCTACATTTAAGTATCGATTGACTCTTCTTCTTCTGTTATGTATAATACTCTCTAAATGTCGTAGAGCGAAAAATCACTCAAAATCGTTTAAGTTCAGTTTTCACTCTACGAAGTTTAGAGAGTATTTTTATGTTGGCTGACGGGGAAGAAATGCAAAATTTTGAACACAAACAGCTTGTCTCGAGACAAGCCAGAGAAGACTTAATTTAAAAAAGTTTTTAATTATTTGTGACCTAAAATATGTGAATTTTCATATTTAAATCTTCTTGAATCTTTGATGATTTAAAATATCGACAATAGGACAATAAATTTTCGTAGTCGCTATTATACTTGACTGCTATTACTGACGATGAGAAAAATTTGCAGATCTGCCCGACGTGGAGTCGAAACCGGAGATCGTCAAACAAGGTAGAGCCATCGAAATACTGGAGATCGTCGCCGCAGTGGGTGCAACTTTGGTCGTGCTCTCCGTGGCGCTTGTGATAGCGATTTTTGCTATCAGGAGAAGGAAAACTTACAAGAGAAGAGCGAACGGTTCGGCGCTTTCGGAAGACAGCGACGTCCGTTTCTTGACATCCGACGAAATCCTGGACTTTAATTTAGCCCGACCTACTGATAACGATGAAATGTAGCCCAACGTTATTAAAATTCCTCCGTTAAACGAGTTTAAATGGAGTTAAATTCATTATTTGATTAAATGATTAACAAATTGATTAAACGAATACAGCCACGTAGAGAACTCTACGAGCGGAACAATCCTTGCTGTATATTGCTTTTATTGATTTTTTAATCATTTCCAATTACGGACGATACAAAATTATCGATTGTTTGCTCATCTTGAGGAAATTGAAATGTTTCTTTGAAATATTAAATAATGTATATTTTTGTTTAACTATTTTAAAAACAAAATCTCTAATTTTAGTTTTAACTTAATTCTTACGTTAATAAGAATAATAAGTATTATTGCGAATGTATTATGCTATTATTAGAAGAATATCCGAAAAGTTTAGATGCTAATGTACATGTACAATTTTAATTTTTGCATATGAAGAAAGTGGAGAATTATTACATAGAGGATAAGGTAGTATTCTAGTATTATTATATATATAAAGGAAAAGTAAGTGACGAATTCTGACGATCGCTTATGGAATCGTGTTGTTTGTGTCAATTTCCAATGTATGATTATGCCAATGTAGATTAACTTTGATCTTAATTTAACTTACTCTTTATCTTTATTTAATTTTTTTAGAACCAGAAAAGGATAAAGAATAAATTAAATTGAAATCAAAATTAATCTACATTGGTGAAAATGGACATTAGTAGCCCGCCGCTATACACATATATAGTGACGATAATACACAATATAGCCGACAGTTATTATAAAGCATTTTTATTTTTCAGTATTTCGCAATTTTTTCGAGATACATTTTAACATTTCTCACTGTTACTACCTTTTCCTCTATTAAACCTCTACAATTATTGTTCAATACAAAAATATTATTCATTATTAATAAAAAAAATAAGTTATTTTACAAAATTCGAGATTATTTCAATTCCATTTCAAAACCATTTTTTACTCTTGACATTTTCAAAATTATTTTATTTCGATAACAATGCACTGCCATAATTCACATGTATTTTTACATGTCGAGAACCTTCTAATTATTTACTTCAATATATTTTTATTGATCATCATCGTTTCAGCATAGTGCGACCTAATTCTTCGATGATGAAGGTAACACTTGAGAGATTAACCGATAATAACATTGTGCAACGTTCTATTTGGGAAGTCAAACACGCACCTGGGATTGATGTCGGGCGCACCGATTGATTTCACTCTGCGAATACGTCATTGCCAAAATATGTATGCCGGGGCACGTAGTTTCAATAGCACATATCTAGAGAATCGGTCACTAGATAGATAGACGTTTTAAGGTAGTGTCTAGGCGCTTAGATAATTACATTACGTCCCATGAATAACGACAGATTCGCGCCAGAGGGAAGATGTTCGTTTGTAGATTTTCGACAAAGAATTTTTCTAATTAAGCACAAAGGGTCTCACGAATGTCGGCCTAATAAATTATTTATGAAGCTACTCTGTAGTCGCGGCATGCGGAGTTTTTGTGGTGAACTATACAGGTTTGCGGATGTCGTGAAACGTCGCTTTTCTCTCGGGAGAGAGTACCGAGGAAGAATACAAAGCGAAAAGTGAATATCGAATTTAGTACGTGCGTGGTCGATTTGCTGCACGGCGCAGTTTCGGTCGCGTTTCACGTTTCTGACGTGTATACAGACGCATTGTATGTGTGATTTGGATTATTACATTTATTTACAAAGTGCCTTACGCAAGTACGAGACAAAGTTTTTCAAAGAAGAATACCGTATCTCTGTATATGCTATTTAAAAATTTTTACATTTTCTTTTTCATATATCAAATATTCTTGACATATAAAGCTTTTTAACATTTCTTCAAGTAAAATAATAGAAACGAATTTTTTTATTTAAAATCATACAGTTTGATATTATTTGTTTATTTTTTCTATCATCTTTAATTTCACGTTACTTGGATATTCTGGTATATCTTTTCGAAAGGAATAAATTCCAAATTATTAATAAAAATTTATTTGAATATCCTTAGAAAATGTTTCTTTACTCTTTACAGTTATTTTTTTATTTACATTAAATACTATATTTAATATTAATACTGGTGTTCCATGGGAAGTGGCTGAAACAAAATGCATGACTTTCCTCTTCCACGTCTTAGGTAAATTCTATTGTCTTGTACCTCAAACTTATCCTGAGACTTATGTCCTATTGTCTTGTACCTGAAACTACCTGAAAATTAAGTAAAAAGTTTCCATTATACAGAGAATAATGTACTAAAATACAATTGCCAAATGTCTTTTATTAAGCGCAATTTTATTTTATCCGTATATGTTTTACAGAATAAGAGCTAATTAATTTCAACGACTTCCCATGGGAGACACTCTGTATAAAATTAAATTTAACATAATTAATGAAATTAAATTGTATATTAAATTTAAATTAATATAAAAGAATTTTATAATAAATTTAATAATAAATAAATTTGTAAAATTATATTAAATTTTATATTAAATATTATTAATAAATCTACTAACGACGGATTATCCTCGCGATAAATAACATATTTATTTCTCGGAATGTAATTTAGGGGATGGCAAAAAGAGTGAACTTCGTCTGGGCAAGCTGTCTATACCTCCGGCACGGAAACGTCTCTTATTAGAGCGAGGACTGAACTTCCATTTCCATGCTAATCTCCTCGCACAAATAGCCTGTCAGCTTCCAACGAGACTTGTACTTGCGAGACGTGGAGGCACGTCTTCCGCACCGCGAACAGTGCGCTGAGCAATGCCACCGTTTAGCGGGGAACGTCGAAAAAATATTGGAAATACGTCGTCCGCACCTAGCGGTGGCCTTCGCGTCCCAGTGAAATTTCGCGCCTGCTTCACGTCTGCTTGCGAAAGCTCGCTCTCGGACACTTTCTACGTCGATTACCGAATTGCGCGTCGCGTGTCATTTCCCACCGATCCTGCCATCGACTCAGCGATGGATTTAGACTTATTGATGTACTTATAGGACATTTTCTCAAAACATTAAGAAAATTATAAAAAATATTGCTGATTGTTTTATATTGCATTTGAGAGTAGTAGAAAAAATTTGGCGGCGATTTTCTATTTGGATAGAAAGTTATTTCAATAAAAAGTAGACATGTGCTCTAAAATATAATTAATAATGAAATAATGAAATAAGAAATAACAAAAAAGATCTGAACTTTTTCATTTAAGTATTTTAAATATTCAAGATGATTTATGTGAAGTTTCATTGCGATGCAAAGATCAGTTCCGTAAAAGAAATAAAATTTATTTATTTATTCACAAAATAACAGACAATCACAATAAAATTTTGTATAAATCATCTTGAACACATAAAGTACTTACACATAAAAATTGAGATTTTTCTTAATATTGTAAAAAATAACTTAATTTTTGATTCAAATAGAGTACATAAACTATAAAAATATGTTATTAAATAAAATTATAATCTTATTCACACAACTTTCATATATAGTTTATTTGAAGTATTAATATTAACACATTTCCAAATTATATTTACGTTGTAGGACATTCTTAAGATCTAAATTTGTGTGCTGAGTTGAAAACGTGTCTTTTTAAAATTAAAATTTAATACAATTCAAAAATTTTAATATTTAATTTAATTTACGAAATAAAAGAAACATGGAACATACAGAGTAATCATTAATAGTGGAGAGCATGATACTTCTCACAGAAGAAACCGACTACTACACTGAGATAAATGTTCGGAGAATAACGATCGGATTATTCTGCTTAAAAAGTAACAAACCGATATTTACGATTATTTAGATCGGAATATCCGGAAATAAACGGATAATCTGTTCAAACCGTCACTTTTTAAATAGATTATCCGTTCATTTCCGGATATTCCTATCTAAATAATCGTAATATCCGTTTGTTACTTTTTAAAAAGATAATCCGATCGAACATTTTTCTCAGTGTATTCGTTATTTATTAAAGTATCGTACATGCAATTATTTTATCGAGTAATTATTGCGAAGTACTTTGCAACTCATTAGCGTGAAACACGGGAGTCTAGAAGAAACTTCATTATTCTTAAATACTGTAGTGCCTAAATACACCAACTACACTGAGAAAAATGTCTGATCGGATTATCCTGTTAAAAAGTAACAAACGGGTATTACGATTATTTAGATGGAAATATCCGGAAACGAACGGATAATCTGTTCAAAAAGTGACGATTTGAACAGATTATCCGTTCATTTCTGGATATTCCGATCTAAATAATCATAAATATCCGTTTGTTACTTTTTAACAAGGATAATCCGATCGTTATTCTTCGGACATTTTTCTCAGTGTACATGTCAATGATCGGTGGTCGGATCGTCGTCACTTGCCCGTATTCCCGTTTTATAATCGCGACAATGCGCGCGGATCGGATTTCATTGTCATTCGCCTGTCGTCAATCGCGTTTCGCGTGCGTGCGCGTGTGTGGCCGCTTGCGTGCCAATGATTACGCGTATATATCAGATCGCGATGTAACGAGCGCCAGGCGCGATTGCGTGCGGCAGAAGCACGTGTATCGCGCTGAAAGACGGGCCACGTGGGGCACACACGCCACGACGGAAGAAGAATGGAAAAAATTCGTTGCGCAGTCTCTCGCTTTCTCCCTGTCTCCTCGCGCCTCTCTTTCTCTGTCTACCCATTCTTTTCCACCGTCGCTCTACTTGTTGCAGCCGACAATAGCGTGCATTATCTGCCCGTCACGTCGCGGGGTTGATAAATCGAAGCGACGTCCGCGTCATGTCCCTATTACCTCTCCGCTTTCTTTCACTTCCTCGAATTCGCCTCCGCGGATCTGCCAACTTCTGTCTATATAAGTCTCATCCAGAGATCTAGATCGCTAGTAATGGATCACTCTTTCATGATACTTTTTTCCAGACTCTATTATAGCAGAGGAAAACCTCGAACGGGTTTCCATTGGAGAGAAACCATTGCAATTGCGAACCAATTTTGCCAATGCCAAATAGGGCGTTTTAGAAGAGAAGTCACCGCATTACGGAAACATGGTGGCGCACCATCAGAAAGTTCATACTGCAATGCAAAAGTATAATGGTTACTCATCTCAGATATACTTATACAGTATAATTATTCACTTAGCATGCAGTCGACTAGTATGTTGGAGTCCATTTACGTACGTCGTGCAGCTTCGGTAGAGAGATATCGTGACTCGTTTTTTTACTTCCTGATTACATCTCATTTTAACGAAAAGCTGCCTCTTTCTAAATGAAGTATGAAGTTAAAAAATTAATTTTAGGAAAAGCTTATGGTAAAGCTTTGATTGTACTAAAAGGGGGAGCAAATTAATTACCCCAAATTTTTTTCAGCAAATTAATTTCGCCAGATCAATCTCTTTCCTCGTTTAAGGAACTCTGAAGAGACTCGCGAAGTTCTCACGGAACTTCCACTCGGCGTGGCACGGAATTGAACTGTTGCGATGTGTGCAACCATGGGTTCCAGGTGTCACAATAGGTTTAATCGTCCTAAACCCGACGTTAAGCCGTTCCCGATGTCGTGGAAGGGGAGGCGACTTCGGAATCGCGCTTACACCAGCCGCAAACAGCGGCGAGGTAGGCATACCGGTATAAAATCGAACGATTCCTCGATCAAAGTGACAGTATTCGGGCCTATCCACGCGGTGTATCGTCACCGTGATCCTTTGCTGCGCATTATCATAATTGAGACACAAGGTAAGCGCCGAAACCGGTTCTCCGATACACAAAACAGGATCCTGGCGAAAGCATGTGAAATTTTTAATATGCTCTCATTATCGATGTCGATCGCGATTTTGGTTTCGATGGTAAGAATGACGCATAATGATGTAGGTTGTTGAATTGAATGAAAAAAGTTTATACAACTAAAAATTTAGATACGGTCAATGCACACGCGTCATAACAAATCTTACAAGTACTCAGTAATGTATTTTGTATATGATTTTTATACACGTTTTCTAAAATCTATGTTTAATAAAATTATCGTTAAATATACTTCAATGTTACGTGGACGAGACGTTAAATTAAATCGTTAATAATCGAATTTTAGAAATAATCTCAAATTAAATCATTTAATTTTTAAATATGGTTTATATTTATATGGAAAAAATTAAAGAAAAATTAAAATTAAATTCTTTTTACATGCGCGTGCGTTTGTGTGCTCTCAGTAATGAGTAAGATACTTTTAAAATGTATCTTGATGTAAATACAGATACATGTGAAAAAAAATCTATTACATATATGTGAATTAAAATATACATATGCATACAGGTACTCTAATACTTAAAAAATATCTCAGATACATATCAGATACTTTTAAATTATATTTCATGTAATAATAGTAATATGCACAAGATATACTATAGATATAATAAATCTTTAATTAATGTTTTTCTTTTACATTATAACTTTTACTTTATTCATTATTATAAATGTATATATCAAAAATGCTTAAAAGATATTCTTACTCAATCTACTTTATCGTGATACTAAAATTTGAGTCAGTGCTAAATATTATAATTACTGAACTAGTGTTGAGGAAGATAGAATTGTGTTAAATTTTAAAAAATAAATGTTTCATATATGTCTAAGTATATTATTAGTTAAAGTTATAACATAAACATTTCGGTTCTCCTTTTAGACCATTTTAGGACAATATAATACGTAATAAATTCTAATGACTATTATAAATTATTGTCCTAGTTTACACCGAACACTTGATATACATACTAAGTAGTAACTTTCTATACAATTATCTTAATTTCGGCAATGAATTTAAAGAATAATATATTAAGCTGTATGTACAATATGAATCAAGATAATTAATTAAATATATGTATTATGTATACATTTACACGCATCGTTGAAATTAAGATAATTTAATAGAAAGTTACTTGTTAGTGCGCGTATCAAGTGTTCGGTATAAATTAAGATATTGAAAATAGGCGATTGATCATTGAAAATAGTTGATTGTTTTAGTGTAATTTGCAGTAGATTGTAGTATTCATTTGACGTCAATGAGGCTTTCTTATTTGAAATTGATTTCTGATATTTTCTATAAGATACGTTACATACATTATAGAAAACCCAGAATGCGCACTAAGAAAGTTGTTAAATTGAAGAAATTTTTCAACTAGATTAAATTTCTTCAGTTCAAGTATTTATGTATTTAAGTTAAATATATAAATGCTTAAATTAAAGTTTAAGTATTTTATGTATTTGAATTAAATTAGTCAAATTGACAACTTTTTTTCCTCAGTACAGCAACTTCAAATAAAAAGGCATCAAATTTATTAGAGCCTTAGATTAAGACCGATATTCATAATCGATCATTATTTGACTATTTAATAAATAATCATAGTTTTATAAATCTATGATTATTCGTTAATTTTACATATAATTTTTACAAGGATTCACAGCATAGGATTCATAGTCCAAGTGATTGAATAACGATCTATGAATGTGAATCTAATTAATTACACTCTTAACTAAAGATTGCTATTGTTCACGACTATGAAGGCTAAGATTGTCCTTGTTTGAAATTATGATCAAGAGATATAAAATTATATATGGTGTGCACATATGATGTGCGTCAAATGAGCACGAAAAATTATACAGCGCAGAGAATCTGATGTTAATGTTTCGAGTAGCTATAATCTTGATCACAAGATCACAAGATCATAGCGACTCGAACTATTAACATCAGATTGTCTGCGCTGTATAATTTTTCGCGCTTATTTAACGCACATCATATATGTAATTTTATCTCTTGGCCACAATTTAAAACAAGGACATACTTAAGTTGGAATTTATAGTCGTGAAGAAACGTGATATACACCACAATAATCTACCGCAAGAATTACATTAAGAACAATCAGCTGTTTACAATGAGTTTGACTTCAATAATTTGTAATAGCCATTAGAATTTATTACGAATTATATTGCACTAAAGCTAATCCAAATCGTAAAACCGAAACATTTTACGTCGTAATTTTAACTAATGGTGTATACTTATAATTAGATACACACAAATAATTGGTGTTAGTATTATTCTATGAATATTTGATTAAATATATAAATACTTGAATTAAAGAAATTTAATCAAGTTGAAAAATTTAGTCAACGACTTAGTCGATTTAACAATTTTTTTCTCAATGTAACTAATACCCAGCACTACATACTGTTAATGAAAAGTATCTTGCATATCATCGTAAATTTCTACTAAATTACGTTTTATGCTTTGCGTGAATGATCTTATGTCGTATTGAAAAATTAATGATAAATACGATAGCGAAATAAAAATTAAATATTTATTTTTCGTAGGCAGAGATGCATTGCGCTATTGTCACTATCATCGCCACCGTCTGTTGTTTCCTCGTATTGAGAGCAACGGCGGAAGAGGCTGTCCAACAGAATCAACAATCTCTGGACCTCGGAAACGTCGCTATCGAAGATCAGGTCGATGGAGGCCCGGTACACACTAGGGAAAAGAGAACGTTATTCTTGAAGAAAAAGTTACTCGGCGCTGGTCTTCTTGGTTTCGGTCTTGGCGTCGCAAAGGGGTAAAGATTTATGAGTTATCTCATATCTTTCATATCTCTTTATCTTCTTTTTATCACTGCTACTGATTATTCATAATAATTTCAATTTTGCAAAAATGCAAGATATGTAATCTAATATCTATATTTTATTATATACGAAAGAACAGTATCAAATAATATCAAATTAATACATTCTTTCCAACAATTATTGTTTCAAATATAAAGAATAAAGAATTGTGAAAGAAATTATATTCTATATTCTTACTTATATATAATTTAATCTTCTTTAAAAAAATTTGATAATCTTAAATTTCAGTAAATATTATATTTCTATTTTAATACAATATTATAATAATCTTCTAAACACAATATGATTGTTTTAATAATAATAATACATATTAAAAAATTCTTATTCTTGGTTTGAAGATATTATTTTCCAGGCTAGTAACTAGTTAAAAAATTAAAAAATAAAATAATGAAGTTAAAAAGAACTTTTAACTTTACTTCGTTAATTTTTAATGATTTAATTTTTAACTTTGACTAGTTACTTTTGAGACACGTAACTTAAAACACACAACTTTAATTTATTAACTTTTCTTTTAAGTTAAAAATTTATGTAAAAAAATAATTATTAAAGAAATAATACATTTCTACATAAAAATCAATATTTCTTTGTTATTTTGTATAACTTAATTTAAAAATAAAATATTAAATTTGTTTGATGATTTATATTATAATTATTTTAAGTAATTTAACTTTAAAAAATTACGAATTTCTAATTTAATAAATATGCTTTAATATGAATTTTGCTTTTCAAAATTAACTTTTAATTTATTATTATTGAATAATAAGAATATATTTTTCTTGATAAAACTATACGAAATTTCTTTATGTATGTAAATTATGTCTGTTTAACGCTGTGTAATCTGTTCAATATTTAACATTTCGAAAATAAGAATATTCTCAAAACAAGAATGCTTTTTTCTGTGTACATATAACTTGAAATACAATCTTAATAATAGAGAGTACTAGTATTCTACGCCACAAGAAAAATATAATTGTTCATATTGTTTTCTTTTCAACGCTAAAACTCATTCTCTACTGACGTGTAAAATTACGTGAGCACTGCATCAGCTCCATGTATTTTATCTTTCCGTATACCTCGATGCTTTTTTTTAATATTTCTTATTTCATTTTCAGTTACAAGGCTGGTTATTTTAGCGCACCGGAAGTACATCACGTCTACCTTTCGCCACCAGTGAAGTACGTGGAATATGTCGAGAAGCCCATTTATATAGAGAGAATTGTTCCAAAACCTATTTACAAACCGCACGCCGAGTACGCTCCGCCAGTGTGGTCGCAACCAGACCCATCCTACGGGTGAGCAAAAACCACTTGCTAATCTCTTCTGTCCTGTTTAATAATTGGTATCATTAAAATACAATCCCTCTTTTATTGCAGTTAAATTTACATTTTTCGTTTGACGGTGAAATGCAATTTTATTTAGAAAGCGTGCATCAAAAGTGCTTAGAAAAATTCTCGACATTGAAATTATTTCTATCTGATCGAATAGATGTCAAGGACATAGCTTAGATGAATTATTTAGTTGTTAAGGCTATATTACAGTGGGAAATAGGTTATCCTTGGAAAATTAATTGCTCGATAATCTCTCTAACATTTCTCTGAATTCCTTTACAGTGGCTGGTAAATCTGAAATGCAGTTCACGTTAACAACAACGTACAAGCCTGATCTCCTTGCTTTATCTCGAAATTCTAGGAACAGCCAATAATTGCGCTTGCATCACGTTGAGTCTCAGTCAAGTCATCCAACTTTAAGTATAAGGATAACAATCTAGAGATAATGATCAGAAAAATTGTTATTTTTGTTATTGATGTTACAGATTAATAAATCATGGTTTGTAAATAGAGCGAGCGTGTTTAGTATTGAAATTATTTACTTTTCTTATTTCTGTTAAAAAAAAACACGATAAAAAATTCAGAAAACATTTTTTACTCAACTTCTCTTTCGGCATAATATTTTGGTATTTAAAAAAATACAATTTATATTATTATATAGAATTAAGATAGTTAATATATACGTAATTATATAATTCTATTGTTAACTTTTACTTTGTTTTATGGGAATTTTCGCGTTTCATAAATTAGAAAATTGTATAAGGCCGTAGTCATTTCCCGACAATAAAATTATTGAAAGGAGGGGAGTTACATACGCAAGAGGTAACAAAACGGACAGTTTTACGGCCGTATGATTATCTTTATTGCCGAAGATGTTACCGAGTAACATTGAAGTATTAATAACGAGTATATAATCGCACGATGCGTCTGAAATATACAAATATCCAACCGTCGCCATCGATCGCTATGCTATGTATTTAGATATTCTTCCGATAACATCTTTTAACATGTAACATTCATACGTGAACAATTAAATTCTCTTCTATTCACACAGTCAGATATAGGTGTAGAAACGATGGCCAGTAGCGTAGCGAATATTCTGCTATTTTAAGTACTCAACAGAGAAACATAAGCCCGTATCGATTTGTTAAATATTAGAACGTTTGAGAGAATGCACAATTTGTCCTTCAGCGATTCAACCATTTGCGATAATACCAGTTTATAGATTCCTCCAATGTGTTTATCATTTAAAAAAACAATTCTGTTAGTCATATTAATTAAACAGTTACGTTGCGCCTGTTAATCATAATTAATGAAGAAAAGTATGCAGACAAACTGAGCATTCTATTATGTACCGTCATTTAATTATATTATCTACCTGAGTGGCCATTTAAAGCATATTTGCTACGCCACAATTGATAACAAATGATCATTGTGATAAATTAATTGACAGGCATCCTTATAAAAAATCAATTCCTTAAATTTCTTTGCGCTTTTCCACTTTATACTTTTGCTTAGGTTTAATTTTAACAATTTTATTATTCTTAATATATTTTTTTTCACAAATAATGGGAATAGAATTAAATGATATTCCATGCTAGATTAAACTTCTTGAAGAAAATACAGTAAATAGTAAAAGTACGTGCTCTTTGCAATTTTAATAAAATCAATTGGAATTTTGATTTTTTAACTCTTCTTTCACTCATTATTAATACTATATTCAATTTTTTTATCATATTTGGTATTTTAACTTTTTCTATATTACACACTGAGAAACACATTATTAAACTTTTCAAAATGGAGGCAACTTAAATGAAAATTTAAATAAGGGTTAAATTGAGCTAAAGAGCCGCGACAATTATTGTTGCCAATTAGTTGTATATGTTATTATATTTTCGACAACAATAACTGTCGCGGCTCTTTAGCTCAATTTAAACCTTATTTGAATTATTTCAAACCGAGCCTTTGAGGTTTTATTATTAATTATTAAATAAAAATGTTAACATCAAAAGATTTCTAGGTGGAAATATTAAATATTGAGAGGGAGTGAAAAGGAAATCAAAATTGAGTGTCAAACGGTCAATCGAGGGTTTAAATTATACACTCTGTTCGTATGCAATTTGAGGATGCCTGTCACATGGGGACGCGAATCGCTTCGAGGTTTAAGCTACTTATATTTATGTTTCTAACATTATTGGACTACGTGACTACACGAATTACATCGAGGTACGTATATCCGTTGAGTACGTGGACCTGGCCACGTATACACGTGTTGCCCACATGTTTCCGAGCTATGGAATATTTATGAACTCTCCATCTCTGTATTTGCTGGAATATTATCCGAAACAGTTGTCAACAGTTCTTTTCTCTCGCGCGAGCTACGGACAGTCATTGAAAATGATCGGATATTGTTACGGTGACATTTTAAAAAATGCGATTATATCCCTTAACGATTGTCGTTCGGATTAGCACCGACTGCATCGAGGCTGATTTAGAAAAGGTCAAATAGTATTCTACCCAATAGACAGGGGAGCTCGTCGAGAAGCTAATCAGACCCGACGAGCCTATTTGATTCGAGACTCACAAACTGTGGGTGAAAGGGGAATCCTTTGTCGCTTAAGGAATCCACTTTTGATTCGGGGAAATGGTTTTTAACATTCTAATTAATTTGCCATTTCGCTTCAATGAATAACATTTGCGAAGAGTACGCAACGTGTCTGTTTTTCTTCTCTTTCGCACACTTATTGTTGTACAAGTCGAAGATTGTAATCAACATCGTATACGCATATGTCTCGTTATAGGTACGGAGTTATTGAGACTGCCAGTAAAGCTGATATAACGCTAGGTTGAATCTCGAGATAGGCAAGTAGACATAGTGTCGTCCAAAGGAATTTACGAAGATACATACTACCGCAGTGCTCGCAGTCGAATTTGGTTTATGACGAAAGATAAAATCATATTACTACATAGACAAATCTAAGAACACGTATACGTTGATACGTTGACAACGTATAGATAGACGTGGATGTGAAGTATTAATTATATTTTTATAATTATTATCAAGTGATACATTCAACATTCTGCGCGGAAAAAACAGTTTGGCAAAATATTAAAAAATTAATGTTTAAACACAGATCTGAAAATAATTTTGTTGGACCATAATAATAATTATGTATGTAATTACGCTCATGATGAGCAACGTTGCAAAAAGTTCTGACATTCTAACAACCAGTTTGAGTGTCATAATACAAAATTATTTTAATAGTCTAACAAAAAATTATTTTCGGATCTGTATCTAATCAAATTTTTAGATACTTTAGCGAAATCGTTCTTTCCATGCAAATATGCCGAATGAACATTGACGTCGTGAGGATTAAATCATTGTTTTAGGAAACAGACGATAGTTAATGAGCGACATAACGTTCAAGGTGGAGCTGTAAATATTCGAGTGTCATAAGTTGCATTATCCGGATATTTTCTGAATAAATTAAAATATAAGATTCTGATTTGAAGTAGCCAATTAATCTGTTTTCGGATATTTTGTACTCGGATATATCTGAGACTTCAAGTGCATGCAAAACATAAAGTTGTTTTACAGCTTTGGGGAAACTAGTTAGCGGAATAATCCGATTCTGGCGCGATTGTTAGAAACGAACTAAAGAGACGAGAGATTAGTGCAATGGAGATTGTCGTCCGCGATAAGAAGGAACGCCTTTCCTCTCTGTTATCAACCATTTGTGTCTGAGAGTCGTATTCATCGTCGTCAGGCTCCTTAATTTTCTTAATCATCTATTTTATTTTACTGTAATCTGTATTCTTTAAAAGATATTTTTTAAATCAACAAAGCCCCTCAGTTGTAATACATTGAAGATTTAAAAAGTTATATGTAAAAAAAATGTGAAACATTTTACGATTTTGTCATCCTTGTATAAGAATCCATGCTAATTTTCTCTGTATTGTTCTAATTTTAGTGTCCTAAAAAGCTATACATATATTTTGGATATTTAATTCTTACGATTCAATCTCATGGGGACGTTTTTGTGTTTGACTGATTTCTAATAAAAGTTTCTCCAAAATTTCAAAGATAATTAATTTATATTACATTTTATTTCTTCCAAAAAGAAGCATAGACATTTGTTTTGGAGACTTGAAAGTATACTCATGAATTTTTAAAGATTTTTTAAACCATTTTAAATAGATGAAAAAGTGATCGGACGCGAAATACTCATGATTGGGCCTATAAAAGGTATTTTCTTTTATATTAACTGTAAAAATTAATTATACTATCTTTTATGACTTTTTCTTCTCTCTCTTAAATATTGTTAAATGTTAACAATTTTAATTGTATCATTAGCACATTATAATTCAATGCACATGTCTCTAATATATTAAAACAGTAACTACGCTTTTGTTAAAATAAGAATCTTCTTTTAATATTAATATAATTGTAAAAAAAAAACGTCTGAGTCACGCAAGTCGACAATTTTCAAAAAAACGTTAAAAACAAAAACAAAATAAAATAACTGATATTTTGTTTTTATAAGAATTCTGTGATCGAATTGTTTTGTGCGCGATGCTATACAGTCGAACAGCAATTTAGAAGTCTCATTCAAATGGAGGAATGTAGAAATCAATAAACAGTTGGAAGCTTTGTCGAACAACTGTACTCCCATCTCGACAATAAAATACGTCCCTTAGCCGTAGCACGTCGTTCGGGGAGCCGATCGAAGTACCGTCTGGTACCGTCCATTATGATCACTTGGCGATCTCCGGATGTTTACGTCGCACTCCGTCATCCGTGTGCTTGGCGTGACATTACCAGGGTTTACGATCATAAAGTGAGAACCTGCGCCGCATAAGCAATCTCACTTGGCGCGGGAACGTGCAAGAAAGTTCTTCTCATCGCCGGTCTATCGTTTCTTATGTCACTCGTGACTCGCCGCAAGATTGATTTTCGCTCGTCAACCGCAAGAGATTTTCTAAAGTTATGTAGAATTAGGAAAGCCAGGAGTTGGATAACTCCGTTCTATCATAATCCTTGCGATTATATTGGCTACAGAGAATCTTTAACACAGGTGGCTTAAAGATGTAACTATCTAAGCCGTGGGGATAATTTACACATTGTCCCAAAGCTACTGTCATTAACGGAGAATTAACGCAGGCTACAATTAGTAACTCATTTGAACTAGACTGTAAATTACAAATAACTTGCATTTTTCTTATCCAATTTTAAACTAACTTTATTTTAATAAAATTTTAATATAAAAATTGTTCACAAAAATAATTAATATTAAGTATTAAAAGTTGCTAGAAGAAATTTAATAAACTTCTTTAGGGGGAATACTTGTCCAATCTGTTTTAAGGAATTTGTAATCGAAAAAAAATCGAGAATATTTCTCTTTCTAAACGCTAAGCTTCTAAATTAAAACGTTGAAAAAAATATAGGATTTATCGTAAAAATATAATTGTGCTTTACCGGCTTGCGCGTGAAATTTTTATTCTATTGTGGATAAAGCCTTTATCTATTTATAATTAAAACGTATATCCACCTTTCTTACATAACGGTCCACGCTTTAAGAGAGGATGCTTTTCTTCAATCTATTCGCTATTACAAAAACCTGCATGCAACAGAAGTCTGAGTTCGTTTCTTCGGACTTCGTCACAAAATCATTAGGCCGGAAATAATAACAATATTCATCATATTTATATTTACGTACCTGCTGACCCGACGGTGGACTGACTTACTTCTCTGCTGCTATAGATGGTAATTAATTATTTCCTATGCAACTTTTTTTCTCGACATCATAGTCCATTCGATTGCATCGTGAGTTTCAATCGAAATATAATTATTACATAGAGATCGTGTATGTACGAGCAATGTGTTCAAAGATTTTTTTTCGCACGAAGAATAATTTCTTGTGTTATCGAGATATATTTAAAAAATGAAAAATGACTGATTAATTAGTTAAATATTTTTCCCTTTGTATTATCTTGCTATCTGTCTTGTCTCTGTTAATAGTCTAAGATGCACGTTAAATTTATAGAACCGGAACTTTCTTACCTTCGCCACGAGATAAGTGGCAATGATTTTATAACATTAAAATTCCATTCAGTAAAATCGACTTTAGATCTTCTCTTTATAGATACATCTAGTGAGAGTATACGATCGTTGACGACTATAGATAGTAGATAATTGTGTGGGAGGGAGAACAATTTTTTTAATTCTTGTAAGGTAAAAAACGATCTTACGCAGTATTGTGAAAAAATCTGAAAACGAGAAGTACATTACTTATTTAACATTTCGACGTTCTAATAAAGAAATTCAGTTTATACCTAGTACAAATCGAGGCATAGAAATTTAATGGAACCTCTTGGATATCCAAAATGTTCAGAATTCTAAACGTTGCGTGTCGTTTGAACGGTCAATAGAGATATCTGTAAGAGGATTCGTTAAATATCTGTGCTGTCTGGGATGCTGATAGCTTTCAGCATCGAGGATCGTAAATGATCGTTGAGCGGAAGTTATTGATGAAACGTTGAATTATTTAAGACAGGTACAGACACGTTGGAGGAAAGAGCGGATTGTTCATAAAGTCCCGGGAAGTTTTCCTTTGCACCAACGATTATCTTGTAAACGACTTACAACACACGCCTAAACCATTAAATCTCTAATCACGAATCGCGCACGATACGATTCCCTGCCCGCGGGGGTATTATCAGACATCAATACAATTGTACACTCAGATAAGAATGCAGACGAAGCAGCAACGAGTCAACCCACTTATGCACAGAACGCGTCCTCAAAGACAAATTTCCTCAAAGACGTTTCTTTCTCGGTCGTAAACGTCGAGGATCGGCGTTACCAACGTTGACCGACTACTAATCTTAGTTTAACCATGACCTCTTATTTTTTAAGTAAACTAAAAAGTAGATTTACGGCCAGTCGTAAAATTGAAGTTCGTATCTTTCGCTTGCTCGGCGTTTTATCAATTATATCGTAACAGCGATTCCTCGCGTGTCTCCGCGTGAATCGTTCGCTGCTTCAAACGCGACACGCGTGTGTACCGTGTTCGAGCTTTCTGCTCGTAAAATTTTCTCGACGGAGATTTTAACGTAACGATAAGGATTCAACGGAGAGGGATACGGAAGCAGCGTGACGATAATTCTGTAGGAGGAGCTTAGGAGTGGCTGGTGGCACTTCCTCGATTCTCTCCAAGTCGTTGGCCGCGCCCGCGCTATTTTGCTTGTAGAGACGAGGAGTTGATCGCGGCTGCTGGGACTGTTCTGGGATTCTCGACGCTGGTTCGTCCGGACGGTCAAGGCTGAATTGTCTCTTGAGCATTCGATATCCGGGGCCCTTTCCTGAAATCAGAGAAAGTAATGTGATCTGTTAAAGGCGTAGAATTTACGCCAGATGCGAGGAATGTAATGTATTTTTGAAATATTGGGAATATTTGAATAATCCAATACCTTCCAATAAAATGTAATAATCCAAATGCAGATAAATTTTATATATGCATGTAATATGTAATCTTGTTAAATATGTATAATTAGGTTATGGAAATTGAGGTCAGGTATCTTGAAGTTGAAATATTTTTTGTTACATATTTTGCTCATATTTGTTTTAAAAATTTCAACTTGCAATTAAAAATTCTTATGTCAAATTCTGAAGACAGACAGCTCGTTAATTGATTGAATATCGAGTTCGATTTTAAAGGAATAATTTTCAGAAAAAATTAACATTTATATAAGAACAAATAAATGATTTAACTATCATGCAAAATTAAAGATATTTTATTTAAATTGATTCTTTGTTTGCTCGTTTATTTGTACAAATTGTTGTTTTTGTTAATTCATACTGTTCACAATAATTTTCAAACTTCGGGGTCTTAAAAAAAGAGTCATATAAAAAACGAGAAAAATATTTTGAGTATAGTATCCAGACAGTATAACAAAAAAATTGCTAAGATTAAACATAATTTCTGCTTATCATGATTGGACTCAATGTTATTTATAGCTAGAATATTTGATCGATTATAAGGATTTGATTAATATTATTAGATTAGATTTATAAAACTTTTAGTTCTGTTTACTAGATTTTTTTTTTACTAAAAGGTTTCTTGATATTGATTTGACTAAATAAGTTGAGAAAGGATATTGATTTAACTAAATAAATTTAATGCCACTATTAAAAGAAATTAGTATCTATATTTAACAAGAAGGAAATTAATCATGCACATGCGGTAAGTTCTTTCCTAAGAATTTTGATTCGATCATTTTTGAACAGACATATACAGAAAAAAATTACTATCAACAATTTATCAAATCAACAATTTATTAAAAATTGGAGATATTCGACCGTTCATGTAATACATACAAATTGAAATAAGAACGCCT
>QKQZ01044523.1:0-14011 GCA_003595255.1 Solenopsis fugax | reverse complement strand
TCTCAGACCCGCAAATGTGTTTCCGTATTTTACAAAATCGGTGTGTTTAAGGGTTAACTAATTATAAATTTTAATTTGGGCAGTTGATATAATACGTGAATTTTATAGATTTTAGATTGTTGGAAACAAAACTGTAAATGAAATTGCTCTGTCATGTCACATTTATTTTATCTTAAATGTACTCAAAAGTATTTGACAGGATTTAATAAAGAAAATTAGAAAATATAAGGTATTCATAATTTTCATACTATATCAATTACAATATGTGACAAATTTAAACTTTCTTGTAAATCACAAACTAGATAAGATGATTCTTATAGATTTTTGTCATTGAAAATTAA
Organism: Solenopsis fugax; assembly: GCA_003595255.1. Classification (NCBI taxonomy): domain Eukaryota; kingdom Metazoa; phylum Arthropoda; class Insecta; order Hymenoptera; family Formicidae; genus Solenopsis; species Solenopsis fugax. The sequence goes on along the minus strand of QKQZ01044523.1, from coordinate 13,670 downwards.
TCTGCAAATAAAATTGCTGTATCACGTCACATATTTCAAAAAATTGGACTTAAAGTTGTCAAAAATAGCAATTTTAAGTCCAATTTTTTGAAATATGTGACGTGACACAACAATATTATTTGCGAATTCGTTTTCAGTAAAATCAATAAGAATTATCTTGTCTAGTTTGTGATATAAAAAAAAGTTTAAATTTGTACATAGAGTAATTGATATAGTATGAAAATTATAAATATTTTATTTTCTAATTTTCTTTATTAAATTCTGCGAAATATATTACTACAATAAAATAAGATTGTGTTATGTTTGCATTATTATTTTCTTGCCTGAATGGATGTAGTGTTTAAATGCAATATATACACATTTGTTTAATTCTAGCAAGTTAACATGGATTTTATTACATTTAATAACCAAATAATATATGAATTTGTCCTCGATTTGCGTTTATTCTTTGAGAATTTAACATTACTTCCGTGCAATAACTTAACTAGACGATGTAATATCATCGTGCATTTAAACAGGAAACATACAACTTGAGATATAAAACTTAGAGCTCATGAAATTTTAATCTCAGCTTGAAATTCTTCGTTTGATCGTTAAATGATGAATGGGCAAATACTTTCGCCGTACTCTGTAATTCACTACGCGGAAGAAATCGCGCAAAGGAACCACTTTGTCTTCCTTTGCCGCGGGTCGACGTTGGAGCAATTCGTGATCATTGTGCACGGATAAATAATTAGCCGGTCAAATTATACTCGTTCCATATAAGCTGAACGTGCGAAAGGCAAAGCTATATACAATGTATTACGCAACACGTCTGCGTGCATAATTCACTCCTTTCTCCAATAGGCTCATGTTAAAATGATGTCGGTACGAAAGCTTCCTTGAATGAGTAAGGGTAAACGAACTTTTTTCAGAAGTATCTCATAATCAGCCTTGATCTTTCCCGACTTTGGTTCATTTCTTTGGTGGTTGTACAATCAGACCTGTTCTCGTCCGTACGATAAAGTTTTAGGCAGTCATTTTATTACGTGAGAAATAAAAATCTAAATTGTGCCGTGATAATCTTAACCTTTTCATTTTTCGCGAAAGATCTCTTCGCGAATCTTGCACGGCTCTTTTGACGATCCCTTCTTCGTAAATCCCTGCCCGTTTCATTTCATTCCTTTCCTTTTTTGTGGACATTATTCTCTCGTTGCCCGGAATATATGAATTGAGGAAGCGCGCAGCTGCCATTGTAGTTATATGTCTACGGATTAAGCGGATATTTTATTAGGCCGGGATCGATAAATATCCTCAGAAAGTAGATTGTGAAAACCTCATTTTATTTTCGAGAAAAAGGGCTTTAACGAGATTTTTTTCGTCGTTGTCCATTCATTATCTCATTTAGTCGTGAAAACATTTTATGTACTGTGAGTACAGTTTTTATCTTTTAATTTATAACACACGTAAATGTGTAACTGATATATGAAATGTCTTTCATATAATTTTCTTTCAACATTCACGAAATTATATTACAATTAAAATATAATCATTTAAATTAAATTCAAGTAATTTTTTATGTTTGTAAGAAAATTAAAGAGACGTGACAATCATGAAAATTATTTTAAAATACAATCTACTTAAAATGAATTTATCCGTTACGAGAATGATTTGCAATTTGTAAGGGGTTAAGGGTTACATCGCTAAAGACTTTTGTCAGCTTTAACTAACTCGTGTCATGCTGGTATTATTCATCTGTCATTTCATTAGGATGTCGTCAACGCTTTTTCTTCGTGTCATGTTTCAAATTCGTTACATATCGATTTGATAAGGCTCTTTATAAAAGCGAGCAGTTGGCAGGGAGTAGTGTCCTCCAGACAAAGCAAACGTCGAGTAAAGTACTATTACACGGTCATGTCTGACAGAACGCAGTTTAAGAGGCGACATTCACGAATTCGAGCACTCAAGTTGTCATATAAGAGATATAAAGTTTGACTCTTAGTATAATCATTCGATTTTTAATATTATTATTTAATCTGCATTATTGCATATATTTCAGTTATTTATTTTATGCGAACTAAACTTATGTATGAGTAAATTTTCTGAAAAATAGATACACTTAATTTATAATAATACTATTATATTTACTATTTAAGGGAGATCATGAAAAATTTATTACCTAATATGTATATATATAAAATAAAATAAAATTATAATTATAAAATAAAATATTACGTATATTCGTAAAAAATGCAATATTAATAAAATTGATACATTTGCATATTAATTAAATTAATGTCATGTTACATATTACATATTTTATTTGCGTATTATACAAAAGGACAGATGAGCAGTTTTTCTTAAAAATATAGTTACTGTGCAAATGGAAAATTGAACAAGACTGATGCGTCTATATAAATTGCTTCATCATTTCTTGATAAGCCTCTTTGCCAGGCATTCCTCTCCAAATTATTTTATACTTACTCATCGCGATTCATCGCCGATACTTGTAAAGTTACGTACAAGACACCAGTTTCTTACCACAATGCGTGTTTCTTGTTCGATGACTTGGAAGTTATGTCACGTGGAATATTCCGCATTTCTTGCGTATTTTTAATTTAGAAAGAACCGTAAAGTTATAAAATTTATATTTTAATTGCGATTTTAGATTATAAAACGTATACAATTAATATGTTATATTTGCGCGCTAATAAATTGTGATTATTACTTTTACGATCGTAACAATTTAATCGCTATAAAAATATTAAAATATATTTATTCAATAAAGTTTTACATGAATTAATTTATATGATTATTTAATTAATATTTGTTTAATACAATTTTTTATTTTAGAGAATATTTGTATTTTTATACAAATCAATTTTACTTAGGCTATCAATAAATCTGTATCATTGGAAATACAATTTATGCGCATTTTATTAGGCGCTTGCATTTAATGATTATTTTATATACCTTCTTTTGTTAAACAGTAAACAAAAATAAGACAAACAAACAATTTGATCTTTTGACTACTATTAAAATAAAATTAACGAGCTACATAATTATTCTTTAAAATATTAATTATTTTGATCGCTGCCATAATTTTTGTTATACTTGTATATTATAGATTTACAGGATCTGAGCGGAGGAAGAGGCCTAGGAGAGGCATCTTGGCCCAGCGGAGCAACCTTGGAGTAAATATTTCTTATTTGTATAAAATTAATAGTCTTTTTTTATTCTATTTTGTTTCATTAAATTAAAAAATACTTAAAGAAAAAAGAATTATACAAAATTGTATAGAAATTGAATGTTGTAAAGGTATTTTTCAGATATGATTAAATTACTGAATATCTAATTGAAAGTTAAATTTTATGAAAGTTTGATGTGCCTGTCAGAATTAATTTTTGAAATATTGATTATTTTGAGCGCAGTTTTAATTTTTAAATCTTATGTTTGTGTGTTACAGTATTACCACAGCTTCGTGGCTAAGTAATTCCGCTCGTTGCGCATCGGGTCGATGAGTCAGAAATTTTTTTATTATATTTTAATACTTTGCAAATGTCCTGCGCAGGATCAAAGAAAAGGACACTGAAAGAAAGAGGTTGCTAATAGCTACCAAATGTTGGGTGAAATAAATTTAAATAATTATATATTTGATTAATATAATAAAAAAATAATTTTACTTTTCTAAATATTTTGTAAACATTACTAAATGGATAATATTTGCTAAATGTTTAGAAAAGTAAAATTATTTTTGGTAATATTAATCAACTGTTGAATTGACATTATTTCAACATTTGGTAGCTATTACTAAATTCTTTCCTTCAGTGGACCCAAACAATTTTTTGAAGAGAAAACCGAGTACCCAATCGCGCGCGATCGGTCCCCGAGAGTGCCGTGTAAAGTACACTGAAAATAAAGTCTGGTAATAATTACCAAATGTATAGTGGAATAATATTAATTAAATATTTGGTCAATTTAAACAAAAATAATTTTATTTTTCTAAATATTTAGTAAAGTTATACCAGATTTAGTAATACTTACTAAACATTTAGAAAAATAAAGTTATTATTTTTGGACATGACAAAATATTTTTATTGATACTATACATTTGGTAGTTATTACCAGATTTTTTCAGTGTACCATCGCGCGATCGTAATCGTATTTTCGCGAGTGAATGAGTGCAACGAATTCTGCTGATGATCTGAGAGGAGGAGGAGGAGGAAGCCTGCGAGGCAACCTTGAGGTGAGTTCAAATATATACAACATATATACACTGAAAAAAAGTCTGGTAATAACTACCAAATGTATAGTGAAATAATATCAATTAAATATTTTGTCAATATAACGAAAAATAATTTTATTTTTTTAAATGTTTCGTAAGTATTACCAAATCTGATAAGTTTACTAAATATTTAGAAAAGAAAAATTATTTTTGGTTACAATGACCAAATATTTAATTGATAATATTGCACTATTCATTTGGTAGTTACTCGTATTACCAGTCCTTTTTTCAGTATAGGGTTTATATTACATATCTAGTTTATCTAACCAATGTGGATATCGTATGTTACAGATATTCCTCGAGATGGAAAGCGCGACGAAAAGAGGACAATTCCCATCGTCGCCTATTTATAATATAATAAAATAAATGAACCGCAATCGGTTCGTCGCGTCGCGCGTTTTTTTTCCGGGAGTGCCGTTTAAAGTTGGACTATTGGACTTTACATAACTCCCATTCGATAGAATCCTAATTCGAGGGCCGGGAATCGCACCCCCGCTGTTTGACTTGAGACAGAAGTGACGGGACATTTCTTCATTGGGACGTTGCGCATGGTGGCTACGGCGCACCGCGACGTCTCATTTCGAGTGCTCGTGCACGAGGAAATGCCAGGCCGCGTCATGGCATTTTCCCCCGTGTGCATGTTGCGCGGTTGTCTGGTTGCTGTGAGGGTTACACGCTCTGTCTCTGTCGGTTCGATCCTAAGCGGTAAGAATTCAGATCGGTCGACTTGGATTCGCCCGTTTCTCTTGGTCTCACCGCCGTCCACCATCCTAAGGCGGGTGAATCGCGTTTAATCTGACTTGGTCAGGCTCAGTCTTGGCGGTCCCGCTCGTGTCGAGAGGTTGGCTCTCATTTCCTGATTCGTCTAGAATGTTAGACGTTGGCAATGAGTACCTTCTTCTCTCGTCACGTCTACCTGCCTTGTCGATCGCTTGTGGTATTGCACCCTAGTGAATCACCTGGGCCGCTGGCTGCGTATGACTGACTGAGTCTATTTTAAACACGATTTTTGTGAGACAAGAGGCGGCGTCGGATTCAATGCCATTGATTTCGTTTTCTTCCGCGTGGGACTTAACCCTTGTTCGGGGGCGGATACGCGTGCGTTCTACTCGTCGACTCGGGGTGCTGAATTTACGGGAATCTCTCTGAATAGGAACTCATCATGGGTTTTATAAACCCGAAGTGCCGCAGTATCGCGCGAAAGACTTTATAGATAATTAGTCCACGTGCGCAAATTTAGTATATTATTCGCAAGTGTTTCGCGTGTCCAACAAGAAGAAGAGGACAACCTGGAAGACTCTGAGAGGAGGAGGAGGCCTGGGAGAGGCTTCGGGCCCCAGCGGAGCAACCTTGGGGTAAATATAATTCCTTACTTATATAAATTTAATAATCTTTCTCCTTTTCATTCGATCTTATCGCAATAAATTAAAAAAAAGCTACTTAAAGAAAGAAAATTTATATAAAATTTTATACACACCCAGAGAAAAAGTTTATGTTTAAATTGATGAAATCGTTTCTTTAACTTGATTTTTTTAAGTTGAAGTAAAGATATCTTTGAGGAAAATAAAAATTTATTTGATTTCTAGAAATGATGTTATCAATTTTTTTTAAAGTAAATAAATTATTTGTTCAAATAATTGGTTTAATTTTAATAAATAATTATTTAATTCAAAGAAAGTACTGACGGAAATGTAAGACATAATTTAGTTATTCTGGTTTTAAAAATATATTTCTTTCATTTAAAAAAAGATTTGCGTTGTACAACAAAACCATTTATTTAATTCTAAAAGAAAATATCAAAGGAATAATCAAAAAATTTTTTCGAATCAAAGAAACTTTTTCTTAACCTTTAGCTATTCACAAATTTCTTTGAATCAAACAAATATTTTTTGACTCAAAGAAACTTTTCTCTGGGTGTATAAGAATTAAGTTTTAAAATATTGATTATTTAGTAGGCAGTTTTAATTTTTAAATCTTATGTTTGTGTGTTACAGTAATCACCGCAGCTTCATGGCTGATTAACTCCGCTCGTTGCGCATGGGGTCGGTGAGTCAAAAAACAATTCTTATTTTCTTATTTTAATGTTGTGTAAATATCCTGCGCAGGACAAAAAAGAACACTGAAAGAAAGAGTTTAGTAATAACTGCCACATGTTGGGTGAAATAAATTTAAATAATTGTATATTTGATTAATATAATAAAAAATAATTTTACTTTTCTAAATATTTTGTAAACATTAAATTGGATAATACTTGCTAAATGTTTAGAAAAGTAAAATTATTTTTGGTAATATCAATCAAATGCTTAATTGGCATTATTTCACTTAACGTTTGATAGCTATTACAAATTTTTCTTCAGTGGACCCGAACAATTGTACCAATTATTGAAAAATAATTTTTTAATTATAAAAGGACTTTTGTTCATTTTTTAAATGAATATATGTATATTCATAAAATCTAATCTTTTTTTCATACGAGAGTGAGATAAATAAATCAAATGACATCGGTAAAAATAAAAATCTTCAAAAATTAAAAAGAATCATCAATCGGGAATATTTGAGAAATTTCTTTCCTTTTTTCGGTAACTCAACAGCTGAAAGCTGTGTTCTCGGGAAACCTCCCAGATTATTGTTAGGGAACGGAGGACATAAGTTTGTCGCGGACTCTTGCATTGAAGTCATTTCGTTGCTTTTTGTATCCGAACGACTCCCGGCACGATCGTCGCGAAGAACATCAAGATAATTGAATTGGACATTTCTATTCTTTATTTTTGCACCCGACTAAATGGTATAAATTTGCTTCAGTGTGTTAATTGATGTACGTATTTTTGTTACCAAATATCTGAATATCTATCGTTATTTAATAATATTGAATTACGTACACATGCATCTATATATACACATACACTGTATTTAAAAAATATTCAATTATATGAAAACAATTTTAATTTTTTTAAAAGTTTTACGGAGTTTAATAAAATTAATAAATTATTTATACTTTATATGTCTTGTCACTATTATTCTACATACGTATATTGTGAATAAGAATAAATATATTTGGCGTATAAAAAAAATTAGCACAGCACTATAGAAATTAGATATTAGAGTTTGCATTAAAAAAAAATTTTTTTTTTAACAAGTGCAAACTGAAACTTTGGTGTATATTACTAATTTGCTAAATCATATAATGTTTAATTATATATATTTGGCATATTAATAATTTGCTCAATCATATTAATAAAATATTGCAAATTTAGTAAATTTTCATAAAATTAAAATTTGTGTAACTTCCTAATATTTTTTATTTATTTTAGTGAGAGGTAAAAATTAGAATATATAATGATTTAATAAACTATTACTAATGTCCATTTCCATCAATGTGGATTAACTTTGCTCTTACTTTTCAACTTCTCCTAATTCCAAAAATTAAAAAATGATTAAAAAAGATAATTAAACCGAAATTAAAGTTAATCTGTATAAACTATCACATTGTTGGAAATGGATATAAATAATTTAAAATGGTTTCAAATTTCTACAGAAAAATCAAATATCTTCATAAGTTTTTATACACATGGAATTATTAAAAATGCTAAAGAATAATTCTTGAAATTTTTAATTTATTTTATATTAAATACGGTTTGCAAATGCACACATACAAACACCAAGTTGTAATTTATTAATAACAGTCCAGTGAGACAAATGGCGTACGAAATATAGTTATGGACGGGGCTTAAAGCAATGCAACTTTTGTGAGTAATGTCAATTCATTTGTATTGCTCATTCATAATAATCGGCGGTTATTTGCAAAATGTTTTGTTTTCTCTGATAAGGCTACGTGAACATAAATACATATTAGAAATAATAATTGTTAATTACCATAATATAAGACCTTATAAATCCTCAAAAATAACAAAAAATTCAGTATAAATAATACTTTATATTGAATTTTTATTGATTTTCTTTTGTGTGAGATTTCGCTCGGCATTTTTGTGACGCTTTCTTATAGATCGTTGGTAGCTTTTATTCGTATAACAGAACGCTGTGTTATCCTTTCAACGTCGGTATGTCGGTAAATAACAATTTATCGCATAAATAATAATATCATGTATTTAAAATAATATAACTGATCATGGTTATGCAAGAATCGTCCAACCCACATGAAATCAGTTTCGAGAATAAAGTAAATAATATTTGATATTATGATTTAAAAATGTAGGTAAAAACTGTTTTCTTTTTGTTAATTTTAGGCAAATATCATAGGCAAATATTAAATGGGCTTAGATTTTTTGGTTTAATGTAAAAAAATGTAGGGATTACCCACTGCAGATTACAATAATTCAAAAATTATAATTTTGTTGTTTGGATGCTTCTTGCATAACTATGGTTAATTAATATGTTAAATATTGTTAATTAAAATGATTTTATCAGAACATTTGTCGGGATAATTATGTTTCATTTCAACTTAACATCACTATTTAAAATTTTAATTTTTGAAATTAGATACCTTTTGCGAATTAAAATATTTTACAAATTTAATGTACTAATAAATATATTATAGAATATAATATTAAAGATATTATACATTAATTTACGGAATGCCATTAGATCAGAGATATATCACAAATTGCCAATTTAATTTAACTTTAAAGAAGTATAAAATAGACAAGGACATTGAAAGCATTATTTGCTCATCTGTCAGGCATATAGATCGATTGGGAATACGTTTTCGCGTAGTAGAGTAGCAAGTTCAAGCAACTCTAATATGTATCTTTCATAAGTGTGATGATTCCGTGGCAACTTTCGCGCGAGAAACTCGCTTCTCACATGCCGTGGCGCGTGCTTGGCGAACAAGGAATATAAGGCAATAAGCGAGAAGGTGGGGATAAATTATTAGTGGTGGATATGGAAGGACATTTATATCGGGGCTTAAAGCCAAGAGATAGGTCAACATCATTGCACAGCTGAGCGAAATTCGTAATCTCCGAAAAGTTTCAATTTCCTTTATCTTTTTATGATAATTAATTCATTAAATAATCCAGTTTAGAATTTATCCTGTTAATAGAAAATTAAGTTTTTTATAATATCTTTTATCTTTTGTCGCTGGAAAATTGTCGAATCTAATAACATTTTCTGCATCAATTAAATTTTTGCATTTTTGTTTGATTTTATTAAAATTTTATAAACTTTTGTTGAGAAATTTTACTGTAAAATGTTATTGAGAAATTAATTTTGGAAGAGTAATTGGATAATCAAATAAAAATTCTTATCTTAAATTCGCAATTTATAAACGACACACACGTACATATAAACACAAAGTCATAAGAAGTTATATTAGTCCTTTAGAGAGGCCGCATCGTCATTAAAAAATTATTGTTATTAAAGATTTTTTTTACTGATCTTGCTTAAAAATATTTTTTAAGAATATATCAATATTGTTCTCTCGTCTTTTCTTTATTTTGATTTTTTTATATTTAGCCTCTTTGATGGTATATTTTAGTGATCAATGCAACAGCAATAAGCTTCCATTAAGCATATATACGTATACATACACATATACATATATATGTACATGCATATGTATAATATACATTGTGTATGTATACAAAATGCATTTGCAAGTTAAAATTATTATTAATGACAATTCCTATCGTAGATAGGAATCCTATGATAGGAATAGTTTATCCCTGATTACCTGTTTTACGATTAATTTCGTACGACTTTAGTTGGCGCATACTAGCTACAGCTTTCGGCATGTTGGTAACGAGTTTACTTTATACCGTCCGTTATACGTATAGAAGGATTTGAGGCTGAGATAGTGGCTTGACTTTATCCATTAAAGTACTTGGATAGGAAGTCTAATGCGATGATTTGTCACTAGGGGAGAGATTTAACATAAAAACTATTCTTTAATCGTTTCAGGAATAGTAAAAGTTTGACATTTTTATGATACATGATTGAGAGAATAATATTAGAATTCAGTATTAAGACATACTTTAGGTCGGACCTCTTAATTATTAAAAACAATCTATCTAAAAAACAGATTTTCGTTTTAACGTTATTAAATATATAGTTTATCTCTACATTGCTGTTGCAATATAAAATAATCAAAGAAAGAAGAATGGAATTTCAAAAATACAACAGCATTCAATGTTTTATTTTAACTATATAAAGATATATATATTGGTTTATAAATATATGAAAACATTAAATAACGAAAGTGAGAGTTAGAGATGTACGGCTACATTGATGTACGTCTTTGATTACTTCTTTTCATATCAAAAGAATATTCACGCAATCGTTGGAATCTCGACTCACCAGCTGTGTACCACGGATGGTGATGGAATTTGACCTTAGCGGGCAAGGCGACAGTGGCCGGAATAGAGAGCTGTAGGCCCGGTCCCAGAATTTGCACGAGAGTGCCGACAAAGGTGACCACCCAACCCCATCCACCCTCAGGATAGTAGTGCCGACACAATAGTTGTTTCGCCTGCACCTGGGGGTTGCTTTCGGGTTGAACAGCCGCGATGTTGCTCTTGTCTACGCCATCACTGGTTTCTGCTGGCCGTTTCTTTTTCTTCAGAGACGAGCCGTCGACGGAGACTGCGGAGCTTCTTTTGCCTGCCGTGTCCAGCAGCGGCCAGGAACGCGCGCGGGATATCGACATCACAGATGGGAGAACGATTTCTTTCGCGGCTACGTGCCCGTATCGTTGCCGATTGTGCCGTTCGTATAAATTCCTGTCGCACGCATCGGCGCTGCGTGCGACCGCGTGCGTTTTGTCAGAAACATGCTGCCGGTCGTCCCGGCAGCAGCGTACGTTCTTCTCATGCGTTTCTTTTTCGCGAGAACTGCACGCCAACGTTTGGCGACTTGACGACGTACGAAGCGCACCTGTTATACGCTTGATACTGCTTCGCGTACCTTGGGGAATCAGAAGAAGCTAGCTTGTCCTTTTTCCTATTATTACTTTAACGTCTTATAGCGGTTGTGTCTTTGCTTCACAGCTATTAGAAAGTGATTAGATAATGAAAGCTTAACTGTAAATACGTATATTTATTCTTGTAGAGTATTTAATGTGAAGTTTATGCCTTTAACTTGAGTGATATAGGAAAGGAAAATTAACTTCTCGAATATTGTTTTATTCTTTATCGATATGTCAACAATCCATGATTAATTAGAATAATTACATTGTGTAACACAAATTTTAGACCATAATCCAGAGAAGCTGAAAACGAATCCACTAATGAAATTGTTCTATCATGTTACATTTTAGAGAAAATTGGACTTGAGATGCCAAAAATGGAATTTTGAGCAAAAATAGCTAAAAAAATGTGACGTGATAGAACAATTTTATTTACGGATTTATTTTCAGCGATCTAAAATCTTACGCATTAAAAAGAAAAGTTTAAATTTGTCACCAAGTGCTATTAATCATGCTAAATAAACTATTTTGTTAATCATTTTTTGTTAATGATGAGGTGTTTAGATCATGACATTAGTTACTTCGACAGAATATGAGCCTCACATGACAAGATGATTGAAGCGTTTTTAATGTCAGTCACGATGAATTAATGGAGCTGGTGTTCAAAAACCGAACCTCCTTTAATTTTTCTTTTGTTCGTATATCAGTTGAGTCTTGATCCGAAATGAAGAGTAATGAAACGTGTGTCGCCTTGCGGACAATGCCACTGTCAATTTCGCAAGTTTGGGAGACAAGATTAATCATGTACTTTTTGTTCGCGCGATACGTCCGGGTGCTGTGTAAAATATGACTGATGTGAGATACTTTCCCCGTAGGTTATTACGATGAATTAATTTGACGTGCTCGCCGAATCAGCTATTATAAATTACCGCGCCTTTCTCCTTTGTATCGCGAGAATCGATCCATTGGCGGGCATTTCGCTCCCGTTAATGCGTTTAGATGAGGCCGGGCTCTCTAAACGCTCGATTTTAATAAATTCTCAGCATGAGATCCTCTCATTGTGCAGCACCGCGATTTATTATGTCTATAAATGCATCGCTCGATAACCTCCGCGCACACATTTCGCCGCCGTTCTCTAAAAGCCTCCGTCGTTTACTGAACGGAGAACGAATTACTGAGTTAGACTTTTCGGTAAAAACAACGTCGTCCAATATTATTCGTTATGTGGATCGTTTTCCTTCTATCGTAGTAATGGTTCAATGAACAGAATTAATAAATTATTGTATCGGTGAAATTATAAGCCTAAGTTTTATAATATAACAGTATTGTAAGAAGTGTAAGAAGAAATATTTAAAAAATAATAATTAAAAGACGAATAGAAAAATGTAATATAATTTGGTTTCTAATAAATTTTTATTTTTATTTACGTGTACTCACATATCACACATTTCTTAAAGAAATAACAATAAATCTCATGTTGATCTTATTTTTTGTCGATTTTTAGTTATATGATGCAGATATTTAAAGAGCTATAATGTTCAAACGTACAAACGCGCAAAATAAAATAATACCACTATAGATAATTGTAAGAAATAAATCTTATACCGGTCATAAGAATCATTGTTTTCAGTCGTAAATCATAAACGGTGTAGGATTTCACGCGGTTGCAAGATTATCCGGAAGTAATTGCGCCAAGATAATAGCTGGTCAGATGACAAACGAATATTGCATGCATCGGATAACGCTCGGCTGCGTTTAATTTCGAGCAAGGAATGCGCTATAAAATGATTACCGAAGTCAGTTAATGGGCTTGTCTCTCGCGACCGATTTACGATTTCGTGTGGTCGCGTAAATTCACGGTGAGAACGAAACTCCGTGCGAGTTTCTCGATTGGGTGAATCAAATGTGATTACGAAGCTGAAGAGAAATAGTGAAATATTTGCGGGAAAAGATCACAAAATCCAACGCGTTTTTACGAATTTCGAACGCGGTAACAATTTCGGCGTGCGAATCGAATCATGCGTAACTCTCCGATTGGGATGAGGTAAACTGACTAAGCTGTGTAAATTGACTGTTGTCGAAGTAAGGCCGACGGATTTGTGGAACGTAGGGTTTCGCGCGGTATCGTCGACTGATGCCGCGCTCCGACGAGAGACGGACTTTCCCTCTATTCCCTCTGTCCCCTTCCATACTTTCCATCGTCGTCTCACAGGCACCACCACCACTTGTGGCGAAGACCACATCATTCCCAATATCGTTATATCGCCTTGCAAGTCTCGCTATCCCCGCACCTGTATTTCTCGATCTGTATTTCTTACCTTAGAAGATCAGAAGAGCATAGCGATAATATCATAAGAATCTATCATTGATAATATCATAAGATTTATACACTGAGAGAAAAAATATCATAGAACAAAAAAATTATTAATAAGTACAATTCAAGCTCTAATTGTGCAAACGCAAAATTAAGTGTAAATAGGTCAATCA